>JAZGTK010013535.1:0-14261 GCA_036877625.1 Ambastaia sidthimunki | reverse complement strand
GATTCAGCAAAAGGTTACAGTAGGGGGAAACAGACTGAGATTAGTTGGGTTACATCACTGAGTCAGACAGTCAGAATGAGAGAAAGCTAGTATGTAACAGGACTGTTAAAGATGCAAGAGTTCAGGTAAACTGATGTGAAGATAACAGCCAGAACAGGTGGAAGAACTAGAGAACTCATCAGTCTGCTTTACCGATGGGCCCTAACAGAGGCCGGCGGGGCCCTTGTGTGTCAGTATTCCTCCGTTAGCCTCTCTGTCTCAGAGGGCTGGATCTTTATTTCTGCCTTCTGGGACTTGGCTTCATACATCTCTCTTCTGCTGGCACGTCTGAAGAAACCGCACTGTGGAGGGGGCGGAGCCCAAGGCGGGACAGTCATTACTGATTTACATAAAGCGAGGTAGAGACACTGACATTAAATGTGTACGAGGGACTGTATGCGGCTGCCCAGCTTTTCCTGTCATTTACTTTTATAAACTGTCCTTGGTGAAGTTTTCGAAGTTTAAGGTTTATGGAAGTTTTCTGGAAAGGTTTATGGAAGGTTACTGTTGGTTTTAGGGGGACGGGGAATTGTGGTACCATATCACCGTTTAATTCATGGTTCTCCAAAATATTTGATTCTGATTGATCAGTCACAACATTCTATGGTTAGTTATTCCCAGTAATGGAAAAAAAACTAGTAACAGACCACTCATCCTGAACCATCTTGACCGGTGTTACTTATATGTTTGAGTAGCTGCATTTGTGTGTACAAGCCATTTATCCTACTCATCCATTTATCAGTAGCTGAAATGTGAGGGGACGGCAGAAGCGGTTGTATCACTCCACCTACTCATGCAATGTTTGAATTTGTTACACGTGAGCTAATAAAATCTTTCAAATCAATATTTTGTGTTTAATTATTTTCTCATGTGGCAAGTAGACCTGTAATAAGCTGGATAATATTCAAATAGCCGGTTGTTATCTTCCCTTCAGGGTGACAGAAGACCTTTGCTGTACATTGTACTTGCATATTTATTTTTTTAATAAATATATTTGACCAAAACATGGTTTACATTAAATAACCACATAGATCAGCATCTGTGTGGATATACAGCATCTACCAGCAATTTACCAGAATCTCTAGTGGTTTACACATTTTTACCATAACAGTAGTGCAGTGTACACAATATATACATTTATAATATACATACAGTTTATACTGTATACATTCAAACTCCAGCCTACTGTGTCCTGGACCACAGATAAATGATGAAAACAAGACCCAAATGTTTGACCCTGCTTTGGAGAGAATGTTAAGCAGATAAACACAATTACCTTCCACAGAATGATACTGATGATGCCTAATAACAGAATTCCAGCAATTGCTGCAACAATGATTATCCAGAAAGGAACTTCATATGGTGTCTCCTCTCCCAGAACTGGGTCAATGTTTACTAGAAACTACAGAAAGGCAAAATCGCATTCAAAACAGTGTTTATCCAGCAGAAGTACATGAAGTTCTACAGAAAACATTTTAAACTGAATCATGCTGACCTCTCTGGTCTGGCTTTCCATTCTTATGGCCGGTTTATCAGTCTGCAGTCTCAGCGTGGCCTGCGCTCGTACCTGCACTCGTAAGGCATTGTTATAATCCTGCCAGTCAAATGCAGAGATGCAAATAGTCACTTACGAGCAACATGTTAGAGTCATTTATGATCCTGATCCTCAGCGCTGATATAACTCACCTCCAGCATGGTGCTGTTCCACACACGTGACCTGACTTTTATCTCCACATGGGTCGACATGTTCCTCAGTGGGCAGGAGAAAGTCACACAGTGAGCGGTTTGCTTTGAACACTCCTGAACAGAGATTGAGGCCGTGTTTTGACATGGGGATGGTGCAATGGAATGTGATGTTTTAAAAACTGGTGGACATCTGATGGTTTTGAAACTTAGTAAATCAATCCTCAAAGAGCAAATCTGTCTCACCAGTAGATGAGTGACTTTACGAGGTGTCAAGACTGTAACTGCAGCTTCTGCATAAGGAAAACTGTCTACGTCTCTCTTCAGTCGTTTAGAACTTTGATCTGACAGCTGAAATAAAGAAGTGAAGTAAATCAGGTGTGAATGCAGTTAAGGATTAAATCAGAAGTGAGTTCTTGTGGTCTGCTCTGTGTCAGACTCACTGTGAGGTTGCGAGGATTGACAATCTTGCCCGGTGGGACACAGTGGGAATCTGATGTTCCTTTGATGACAATCTCTGTAAGATACAGCAGCCATTTCCCATTGCTGACTTCATATGGCCATTCAAAGTCAATCATCAGAGTTCCCAAATTTCCCAAAGGTTCTCCCAGCACATGCACCTGAAACACAGAACAAATGTGTAGCATGAATATTCAAAAAAACATTGTCAGCAAAAAAATATTATGAATATTGTGAATATGCAAAAAAAAAATGAAGTGCATGTGTAAATAGAGTTGTCCAAAGTCATAGGAAAATGTATAATTGTTTTACAAATTTTGGAACACAAACTCATGCTGGAAAACAAACTTACACAAAAGACAGACTCCTACTAAAACACAACCTCCACTAAAAAACAAACTTACACTGGACACAAACTCACATAGAAAACAAACTCCACTGGACTTCCCACATCATTTGTACTTTTCATAGCAGATTCTCCAATCACTGTTCCACTAAAGGTTGTGTCCACCACTGGTCTTTCTCTGCAAATCACAATATATTACATACATTTAAAAGGCCATAACCCAATATTACAATTATGTCTGTAGTACATGATTGCATCTACAAAGTGCAAAAGCTACACTTTACAAATACATTCACAAAAGTCAACATGAAATGTCATTTGCAACCCTTTGACGTCTTTAATGTGTCTGTGGTATGAAACCGGATATTCACTGAGAATGTGGGAACAGGACTTGATTTTATCTATTAGGAAGTTAATTGGATTGTAAAATGTGGGTGTATTATAATGGAATGGAGCCAGGCTTGAATGTAAATTTGCTAAAACAATGCCTGAATGGCTATTTGACCACTTTATCTAACATTTGCCTAAAACTGGCTCAGCCTAGGTGACGAAAGACATTTCCCAAAACAAGTTATTACATTTGAAAGAATTCTATGGGAGGAGAAAGAGAAATCAAACACAATAGAAGCAGGAAGATGAAGGAAAACAAAGTCGAATTTGATTTTACATTGACGGTAAATGACTCCTATTAAATATTAATGTATCCTCTTTAATAAATCATGTTCAGGGAAATACTTACAAGGAGAAGGATGTGAGGACTGTGTTCTTGACTTTCAGCATCACAGGAACAGGAAGAAGATCGTTCTGCTCACTAATACTGCTCACAAACACACATGCAGTCAGGAGCTTCCAATGACTTGCATCATTTATGAAACATTATGCAGTAAGTGGAAACCATGAAGTAAAATAGTGCAAGGTACCAGAGTACAACAGTACAATAGTACACCTCAGTACAGGGTCTCAGTACATTAACTTAGTACAGTACCTCATTACAGTATTTAAGTACAGTACCTCATTACAGTATTTAAGTACAGTACCTCATAACAGTACCCCAGTATGGTACCTCAGTACAGTATTTCAATACAGCATCTCAGAACATTACTTCAGTACAGTACCTCAGTTTAGTACTTAAGTACAGTAACTCTGTAAAGTATCTCAGGCCTTACGTGGACAGCTGAAGCTGAGAGTCGATCTGCTCTGTGTAAAGTGTGATACCAGACGTTTCAAAGATGATAATCAGTGAAGCCTGTGGGGAGGAGATTGAAGCGTGAGCACAAATGAGTAAAGAGATTCAGCTCTGTGCTCTGATTGGCTGACATCACTCAAATGACCCATGGAAATAATCCACCAGTTATCTGAGATGGTTTTTAATTTACATGCAAATCTCCACTGCTAGAAAGGTCACACTGGATTTCAAAAAAAGAAAAGCTGTCACCTTCTGATTGCTTTTAAATGGATTTCCCAGATCACATATGACAGTCTCGTCTGCACTGCACTCAAAACCAGACTGTTATAAACAAACATTCAGAGAACATGAGTTAACAAAACAGATCAGCTGATCAACAATAGTCAGAATACCAGAATTTCACAACTAGAACTTTTCAGTATTAAACACTGTGGACAGTAACATTTCCAAGAACAAAGCTGCTCAAGGGAGAAGTTCCCACATTGCATTTATTTTCTAGAAAAAGGGATCGACACAAATGTTGATATTGAGTAAGAATTTAAAATTGAGCTGTCACAGTATGAGATTTTCAATACATGGTTATGAAGTGATATCTAGTAGTAAAAAGTAAAAAAATGCTATTAGTTCATCTTTAATTTTATTTATGGTTTTCAATTTTTTGGCCAATGAATTACTCAAAATACAAGTGTAGGGAGTCAGAAAGAGAGAGTTTGTAACTATTGTGGCATTTAAGGGCAAAATGGTACAATTAAACAGGTACAATATCACCACCTGCTGTGTCAACTAGATACCAGTTTTCTGAATTATTTATGATATTATCATATGTGTTCTATTAAAATGGTATCAATAACCATGGCTATTAATATCAAGTTATTGTCAATACTGGTATATTGCATCACTCCTAGTATAAAGCTATAATGTGGATAATTTGATATGGGATAAACTTGATTAATTTAAGATTATTTTGAAATCTAGATCTGAACTAAGTATTAAAATATGAAAGAAAAGTATATTTGGGATTACGACTGTGTATTTGTTAGGATCTTGACACTTATAAACACTTTCTGTTTATACTGCCTTTACTTTTGGTGTCAGGATCCAGTTAACTGTGTGCTTTCTTTTGGTTCTTAGTTTGAAGTTTATTTTGCTCTTTAATAGCATTTTGTGTGTTTTCCCTCCCTCTGTTCTTCCTGTCTTAGCTCCACCCCATGATCCCCTGGATATTTATTTGCCCTCAGTCATCGTCTTTGTTTGCTGTTAATCGTTCTGTGTTGGTTCTTCCTCTTGATTGTCTGTTTGTCTGGGCGTGACTGTTAGCTGCCCTCTGATTGGTTCATCTGATTCTGTTTCTGGACACTTCTGTTTAGTTCCATTGTTTTTTTTAGTTTCGCTACTTTCTTCTGTTTGCCCTGCTGTGCCCTCCTTTTGCTTTGCCAGCACTACTGTTTAAGCCTGCGCATGTGAGTTTTGTTTTTGCTTAGTTTTATGTAGTTTATAAGACTTGTTGTTTCTGTCTTTAGACACCTGACTGAGACACAGGACATCTTAGCAATATTGCTCTTCATTTAATCTCAGTACTGTACAAGAGAACTAGCTGGAAAATGAAAGATTTTGTATTACGCCTCCAGAGTGGTACAACAAAAAGAAACATGTCTGGTGTCTCAGGACGTGTGGAGTGAAACAGTGCCACCACATGGACTTACCTGAGCTCGCACCCCTGAATACTTGAGTGCGCTGGGTATAGTGATGTTGAGCATGGCCTGATGGGCGTCCTCTGCCTCTCTGTCTGCAGTTGGCATGTTCGTGATCTCCACCATCATTACCAGCTTCTTAATGTTACTGTTGAACTCCATCGATTGACTTTAAACAAACCAGCACAGCCCATAATTCCAACATATATTTACACTAAAATATCTGAACGCTTATGCCAAGGTGCCTGTTCAGCAGAACAATATGAAAAGTTGGCACACCAAACTCAAATAAAATAAATTGATTTAATTATTAGACTCTCACAAACATGATGTTTTCAGTATGCAGGCTTCTGCATTATTTTGTTACTTTGGTGTGCAAACTTTCATACTGTTCATCATTATTTGAACACACAGATTATTTACTATTAAAGTTATAAAAAATTATATTTTTTTAAAAAATTATAACATTATTTTGTTTTGCAGTGTGTGGAGAACTATAACTACCATTATAACTATGTTTTCTTTTGTTTGTTTTCAGTAACTGAACGCTGTTTTAGGACACTTATATATTTCACTGTATAAATGTCATGTAAAAGCAGAACCTGTGTGAATTGTTTACTCTGATTCTTGTTCTTCTCATCAGACTCACCCTGGGAAGGGAATGTAGTTCTCATCGGCAAACATGGCCTTCAGCTGCAGGTTACTGCTGCATCTGTTATCAGCACCACACTCCTTATGAAAGTTAATCTGAGGACAAACATACCAGAACAATCACAGGAGTCACATATCATAAACCTATGACAGATGTCTGCATGCAGAGATGCTGATTGGCTTGTACCTCAGTTTTGTCAGTGAGAGTCTGCTGGCCGCTCAGCACAGGGAAAGCATCCAGGTCCTGTAATGTTTGTGGTGTGGTTGTCTTCTGCTCGTTTAGAGACACATTTAAAGTGAAGACTATTGGCTGAAGTTTGTCCATTACAGGACTCTGTAGAGAAGAGACAAAAAATTTCAGTATGTTTGTGTGTCTGTATATGAGTGTGCATGTTCATGTACATCTATCTTTGTGAGGACCAGTTTGACCGATTACCAAGATAATAGGAAACGTTCTCAGAAAGCTGGCGAAAGATCTCTAAAAGTTGTCTTAACATTATCAAAACATTCTTCAAGTAACATTACTAGAACCTTTTTAGCATTATATATATAAATATCAAAAATGCTATTCTTAGGTTATTTTTAAAATGTTACAGAATTACAAAATGTAATGAGTAACGTTCTTATAACCAAAAGAAACATTAATACAATGTCTAAAGAGCAGGATGTTTTGAATGTTCCTAGAACATTTAAAATAACATTTTGGCTGGCCCTCACTTTCTAACCCTTTTTAAAGGGCAGTTTGGGGGTTTGGGGAGGGTATGTGTGTGGTGGTTTCTCACATTAACAGTAAGCTCCAGTTCTTTACATGCAGGAGAAGAGAACGAGAGGAGGTCTGTAAATGTGCTCTGCTTGTTGTCAAGGAAACGAACTCGGGCACCACGGCGATTATGGTCAGCATCCACAGTGTACCTCACAGCTGGAGGAAGAGGAAGCCAACAGCACACAGTTAATCCAATCAAACGATGAAGACACACTACCAATCATCAGACCAACAAAATCAGTTCTTCAGGGTTTCACTTACTTATGTCCTTCTGAAAGCCTTTATTTCCATTGCTGAGGATGTAACCAAAACACACCTTCACCTTTATACTGTTAAAACATTGACAGACATCATTAGATAGGAAAACTGTAACTGACATAGCTCATCTGTTTCAGAATCATATAAAACATTTATGATTTATGAAAGATTATATTAATTAATTATGTAACAGTATGATTTTAGTCATCTTACCAGGGGTTGACACACTGGCTTGGAATCACAATCTTTGGCTCCACTGTGAAGTTTCTGGAAAGATGGATGACTGGACGTGCCCTAAAAACATCCAGCAAGATATTTTATTAAACATAAACCTTTAGATAAAATGTTGTGTTCAAATATTTGGTAATATTGTCTGGTACGGTTTAATAAATTCTATATCTGTGCATTCCTGTAACTTGTTGAAAAACACATTAAATATTAACTTAAATATTAACTAGTAACACACAAACTTTAAATATTAAACACTGTTAAAGAACAGAACCTCAAAAGAGCGACACGGTCATCCAGCGAGCCCACTAGAATGTCAGGATAATTATTTCCATCCATATCTATTCCTCCATTGAGAGAGTAGCCAAACGTCTGGAAGCCAAACGGACCTAATGATTTTCCCTCTATCACCTGAGAGAAAGTCAGATTACAGATTAAAGTGCAAATTCTGGACCTAATTTTCAAGATTTTTCTAGAAAGAACATTTACATTAAAAAACTGTAATATGTTCGTGTTCTGTACATTCTCATGATGTTTTGCTGTACCTGGCTGGGTTCTTTAGTTACTCCACTTTTACCCCCCATCCAAATAAATACTTTTCCAGAATCTTGGTAAGGAGCCCCAACAGCGAAATCTGAATGAGAAACCCAAATCACAAACACCAGAGCCCATGATAAACCTTCAATAGCCTTTAGATGGCAGCACTATCACACAAATGACTTTACATACATTTTCTGCCTGGAATTCCCAAATATATTTTGCACTAGCTCCATTCTGAAAGAAACTATGTATGAGTTCTTAAGCATGTGTATATGAACAGCAGTGTGTCTGTAGGTGGGTGAGGTATATGAGCAGACACTACCACAGTTTTACCTTGAAATCCGTCTTGATTGACATCTCCCACTGCAGCAACTGCAAACCCAAACGCAGAAGCTTTTTCACCCTTTAGAACCAGGTTGGCTTTGGCCCGGAAGGATCCGTTTTCATTCATGAAGATGTACACAGCCCCGCCCTCCTCCTTGTGACGGTCAAAGTAAAACGGAGCGCCAACAATCAGGTCGTTCCAGCTGCAAGAACATCCAAAGTCAACAGTGTTTATTTACCTTGTTTAAACAGGGTTTCATAGCTTTGGTAAAGAATAAGGAACCTGCCAGATTAAAGCATCCATCTGTGCAAGTATAACGCTATCAACCTTTGTTCCTTACTTTCAGACTCAGTGACGCATCACAGACACAAATCTGTGTGATAATATTGTGTATGTAAACACGGGCATTGAGCCAGTACTACAGGCTTTTCTACTAGAAGAATAAGACTATATGAATATGACAGATTTTGTTGCGCCAAAGCTCTTATTTACATATGAGGAGGACTGGATTTCACACCCCTGCTGTAGAAAAAGAGGTTTCTTACAAATCTTCACTCACAAATCATGTTCATAAATGACATAATGAAACACTTTTATAATCCTTACAAATTTTATTTAGTTCTGATGAATTAGTTGGTGAAGCTGGTCTTCGCTGGTCAGGCTTGAATACCAGCTGACTTACCAGCTAAAATCAGCTTGGCCAGCTAGAAGACTAGTTTTTCCATGCTGGGAGGCCCATTTCCATTTTAAACCAGCTAAGACCAGCCAATGAGCTTAAGCTGGTTTTAGCTGTTTTTTTCAGCAGGGTATTTTCACATTTTTCATGAGGCTCACTGTTTTGTTATGGTTTCAATGGCAGTAAAAGCAGAAACCGAAGATAACATGAACATTACACAATTTACAGGCAACACAATGAAGAGGGACATTACAAAGGTGAAAATTAATTTCTCTGTATTTAAACATTGTTGGAAACATTTGGGATACTTTACGTGCACAAGTGAACAATATATGAAACACTGTGCTAGTAGTTTTATAGATAGATTACAAATAGTAGATATACTAATGCAAAAACCTTACATATTGTGCCCTTAATTCAGTAATATAACTCTGGCCATGCAAAAATACCAGTAAAACTGGTGAATCAATTACAAATTAGTCAATTTAATCACTATATTTCGTATTTCACTAGGACCCCAACCCATGGCTTTGGTGCTGCTAGCAGCTTTAGGAAAGTACACTTTAACTGAGTTAACACAGTGACCTACTCATCATTGTTGAGGTCAGTCACCGCCAAGCAGCTGCCAAAGTACGACCCTATTTGTTCCCCAGCAATGGTGAGTGGGTTAAGAGCCAGGTCATCTTTTTGTGTCAGAATCACAGAGCCTTTGAAAGCGTCTCTGGGAGCTCCTGTAATCACAGTGTACTCAGAGCGATGCAGTAGTTTAATGTCCTCCAGCACAGAATAACCTGAAAACACAGTTAAACACAGGTGAGTGTTATTAAGACCCGCCACTGTGTGATAAACAGTAAACTGTGAGCTGTGTTTCAAAACCACGCACCTATGTAGATGTTCAGCCTGTCCTCGCCCAGCTTACCGAAGCTTTTCTCATCAGCGTCGCCTGCGAAATCTGAGTTGGTGTCTCTGCATTTCATATGGACGTTACCTGGTAAAAAGAAACCAGCATTTATCAGACCCCGTTCTGAGTGCAGTGTGGGAAACTCAACAGTATGACCCTAAGGGTGATTTTTATATCTGATATGAAGTGTGGACACACCCTTCAGACACCACTACCTTTTACACCTGAACCATATTTCAACCATCCCATAATACTATCTTTCCTTACCTTGCCACACGAAGCTGCCAGGGGCCCCAAAAAAGACATCATTCTCAGTCAGACCCCCAGAGATGCCCATGTTACACATGCCCTCCAGATTCTGGTCGTAGTTGAAGTCACACTGCTCATATGTATCTGACTGCCAATAATCAGACGGGTCATAGCTCAGATCGTTGCCCCGCACGTAACATTTACCCACCATACGCTGCTGCTCCTCTGCACCCTGAAGAATCTTCACATACCGGTGACCACACGCCTGTTCACATGACGAGAGAGAGAGAGAGAGTTTTTACTTTAGGCTCTACAGATAATTAAATGATCCTTCATGCTTCTCTTTATATTTTCAGTACAAATCATAAACTTTCTATTACTTGATGTGGTTTATTGTCAGCTGGTTCTTTATGGGGTAGCAAGTACATAACAGATCAGTCTTCAACATGATTACTTTACTTCAGCCCAATTCACAATGGTAAGATCACAACAATTTGTACCTCTCCATTGCTATCTCTGTTTGAAATGTTTTAAACAGAGAAGGCAATGGAGAGGTAAAAAGTTATGGAATTAAGTTATACCCAATCACAGAGCAAGTCAATATGATCTTAAAAGGAAAAATGCGAAAGACGTGTTTCATCTAACCAGCACACGTCCTCCATTCCTCTGACTGGCCACAGTCACCCCCAGCCACATCCCCTCCACCATCTCTGTAGACTGTGCTGTAGAAGAGACAAAACAAGCAGAGGCAGAGGCAGAGCTAGGCGTCACTGTAGTGTTCTGTACCCATAATATTTCCCATAAAATAATTATAAATAATAAATAGAAATGAAAAAATAACAATGATATACTAAACAATTGTGGGTAAAGAGTGAAGAATCTTTGAGGAAAAGTCCACACATGTTTGTAATTTACTATAAAATGCTATTAAGCAGAATGAGTACTGTCAGTATACTACCTAAAAGAGTAACATTTATACATAAAAACTTCCTGTATCATATTAATACTGTGTTAAAAGCCTGCCTGCAACACGAGCCAATCATAGCTGGTTTACCTGAAGGGGGAGGGAGGCAGAAATGAAACTGATTCTTTTAACTAAACAACACCATTAGCTTGTAAAATACCCATTAGCTTCTAAAACTGAGCATGCACCATAAATCAACTACTGTAACTAGTTCATAAATTCAGTGGACATTTGGGCATTAGCTTGATGAAATAATGCCTACGTGGACTGATGAGGTCCATCCTCCTGCAGTCGTCCAGGGCAACAGTGATGGGGCAGGAATACACGGCTCCAGTCTGATTGATGTTCAGCTTGCTGAGGAGGGGCTGTGCTTTCTCCTGAGGGGCCCCGACCAAGAGCCTACAGATAAACAACAAAGACCAAATGATGCAGTGATACTGAGATACAACGAGCACCTTAGATAAAGCTAATATAAAATTAGGACATACACAGCTGACAGAGGGCTTTAGTAAGCAGTCATGTAGCAGACGCATGTGCTTAAGCAACTGTGCCACAGATTTGCGTCAGAGTAGTGTTTAAATTTGTATTTTGGATTTAAATTGTGATTTAAATCTCAGTCAGAAACCTAATGAAACAAAACACACAATACACTCTCACCACCAAAACGCAGGAGTAAATTCTTAAGTTTATGTTCTTGAAGAGAAATGAAGGCAGGGGATTTTAGAGAGGACAAACAAGTCCAGACCTGAAAGAAGCTTTTCTCTCTCCCCACCTGCCCTGCAAACCTCAATGAATATAAGACTCATATTTATCCAGTAACTCTATAAAAAGACAGAACAATAACTTTCCATCATGACAAGGCAGTGTTTCATGCAGCTGTGTGGCTGTTTTATGATCTACAGTAAATAGGCATAGAAATGAGACTAACAAAAAGAAAACCATTTGACACAAATGTGTGTGGTGACAAAGATAGAAAAGTACACAGTGTACAGTACACAGTGAGAAAGTAAAGCAACCAAAGAGTGAATGACAGCACATAAGGCACATGAGAAATGGACTGTGTGTGTTAAACCATTAGACATGACTGATAAAGCTTATTGCTTATCCAGTAGCTCAACTGGCAGAGCACTGCGTTAGCAGCACAACGATTGTGGGATAGATTTTCAAGAAACACACATAAAGATGAAATGTACAATTGAATTCACTGTAAATTGCTATGAATAAATGTGTCTGGCATATGCATAAATGTAAACTGAGTTGCGCTATTATGTTTCAAATACTAGGACTTCCCACTTTCACATAAAAAAAACAAACACCCCACAGGTTTATACTAAAAATCGTTCCACATGAATCTGGACACCAGAATTCCACAAACACCCTGACAAGCACACAACACTGATATCACTACAGTAAGATTTCATTGCTACGTTCCACCTTCTGTGCTGCAGACCGCAACATATTTGCCCTTGAAGTGAAGAATTTCTCCTGAGAGTGTGTGAATGATGTCTAGAGAGACAGGACAGCTATTTCAGAGCCCTGGGGAAAAATCTCTATCACCAGGCGTCGACACATTGAGCTTAGCAAGAGGAGTCTGGACTTGTAGAGTTGTAAACTCGATCTCACGGCTCACTGACAGTGGAGGATAAACTCAGATCTGTCAGGTGGTCTGTGAAGACTCCAAATGCTTTTCTTAGAAAAACCGTGCCATCCACCTACATGAGATCCTTCTATGGTAAGATGTGTGCCAGGAAAACACTAGTGTTGGGAAATGATGTAGTAGATGTTTCTGAAAGACATTCCAATCTGAGTACCAGTGATAGAGTGACTATGACCATCACGATGGGCAGCTCAAAGCTGCTGGTCTTTAAGGAGTGTGCAAACACAGATCAGTCATGTTCGGACAAGACCTCCACAGGAAAATGGCATTACTGGAATTTTTCGCAGGTGAGAGTGCTAAACCAAACCAGTAATTAGTTGTGACTAATATTTGTTGAAGGTTTGTGCAGGAATCTCACCTCCTCATGCTGGGAGATGTCCGAGTACCCGACACATGTTAGCACCAATACACTACTAACACCAATGTTTACAATAAAAGAGGTGAGGGTGATGAAAACTTTATTTACCTGAAATAACGACTCACTCATTTTGATAACTGATAACAATAACTGAACCAACCTGACAACAATATATCAAAGACTCCATAAACTGATATGCAGAGGTCTATGGCGATATTTCATGCTTAACTTAGAGGCCTTCTAGTGTGCTTGTAAAGATTTTGTTTTGCAGATATATATTAAGCAGTTTTTGCTTTTGCAGTTATTTAATAGGTTGAGGTAGCTCATTAAGGGTTTGTTTAGGAAAAAACCCAACCAGGGATTGACGAAAAGTTATTAGCCTAAACAAATTTTAGAAGTTGTTATTTTGTCACATAGCTCAGTCATACCTATTTTAAATAGTTGCTACTACAAGCACAAACATAGTTAGTAATAATTTCAACAGTATAACAACAGTAAATCACTGAAACACTGACCAAAAATACTGCTTACTCATCCTGCACTCAGGGGCATATAGAAATGTTTGTCCAATGAAATGTTTACAAAGTATTACCACCTGCACCATTTTGACAGGATGTTTTGTAAGATACAACAATACTGGTGCTTTAACTGTGATCCTGTGTCATCTATAGCAGCAACAGAGAGAGATAGATAGAGAGAGAGAGAGAAAGAGAGTGTGTGTATGTTTGTGTGTGTGTTGCATGCAAAAAAGACCGATATCATGAGATGTCACACTGTTATCTTTGACAGCAAAGGAGATCTGACCATGGGAGGGAGGCTGTTGTCTAGCCAATTAGAAACAATCTCTGCCTATCAATCATTTTGAGCATTCTAGTTTGCTGACACATAGGGCGGGATAAACATAAACACAAAAAGTACCTCTGCTTGGCATCTAAAGGAATCTTCATGCTACAAATAATTTATAGCATAGTTTTATATTTAAGAGACACTTTTATCCAAAGCCACCTACAATTCATTCAAGCTTGAACCTATGACCTTGGCGTTGCCAGCATCCTACTGTACTAGCTGAGATATAGGAATGCTATATTAGATTTTGTCTTTTTTCTCGGCCACTAGAAATGCTGCAGGACAAGTGTGGTAGTCATGAGTGTAGTGTAGCCGGTAAACTAGCAGGTTCAGAAACGTTCTCTTTTGCTGTAGTTGACAAGCGCTTAAGTCTGTGGAAACAGGAAACATAAAACATGACCTTAGTTTGTCCCTGTGGGCTGCGAGGAATTACAGCATTGT
>JAZGTK010013534.1:0-14262 GCA_036877625.1 Ambastaia sidthimunki | reverse complement strand
GGGGGGGGAGGTGATACGTCACAGGCGGGGTGATTTCACGACCAGGAAGCTATAAAGCACGTGTGTTTTGCGCACGCCGGCAGCTTCGAGTAAATGAAGCGAGCACCAGCAGGGGTGCCGGAAGTATGGCTAGAGATGCAGCGTCCTGTTCCCTTCAGGGAACCAGGGTTACATACGTAACCTGAGACGTTCCCTTGGCCCCTGTCACGAAAGGATGTCTGCTCCCACATTGAAACATCCAGGGATATGAACTGCTCTGAGAGAGAGAAGTTTTCCCTGGGACCACACAAGGATCTGGTGCACTAATTTGTATAGAAGGCGTGATCGCAGACCTCCCTGGTGGTTGATATAGGTGACCACCGCAGTGCTGTCAGTGTGGACCAGCACATGGTGGTCTCTCAGGTCTGAGAGAAAATGTCTGAGAGCATGGATCACTGCCAGCATCTCCAGACAGTTGATATGCCAAGAAAGCTGGTGACTTCTTCATAGACCCTGGGCTGGGCGGTCACTTATGACCGTCCCCCAACAGGTAAGGGATGCATCGGTTGCTAGTGTGACACGACGACAACGAGCTCCCAATACCTGGCCTTGATCTGGCGGGAAGGATTTCCCCTCGTGGAAAACCCCTTGGTTTTGAGTCACCACTGTAAGGGCCTCATGTGCATTCCACACCGAATGGAATGACATTGGGAGCGGCTGCCATGAGGCCTAGCAATTGCTGAAACAGCTTTACAGTGAGTGACTGAGTGCCTTCTTTGACTCTTGTGACTGCACTTAGGATCGAATCTACTTGAGCAGGGGACAAATGTTCCCGCATCATTATCGAATCTCAAACTACACCCAGATAAGTTGTTCTCTGCGCTGGAGAAAGCACGCTTTTCCCGGTGTTTAGTGTGAACCCCAACTGTTTTATATGATTTAGAACGACATCTTGATGTCGAACTACAATCTGCTCTGAATGAGGCAAAACAACCAGTCGTCGATGTAATTGAGTATACGGATGCCCTGGGGCTCAAGCGGGGCGTCCAACAGGAAGACGGGGGGAACACTTATGAAGGCTCCCTCCTCAAAGAGAGCCTCCGGGAGCAAAGTGTGCTCATTGACAAGCGCTCACAGTGCACACAGTCAGCCCCCTCAAGAGCTGATCGAGCATGCTTTGCTCCCAAGCAAACAACAAAGTCTGAAATGTTGAGCGCTTTCCCCCTTATTGCTCTTTGCTTTAGCTTTTGGCTAAAAGTGTTTTTTTTTCTCTAGATAACGCAGACAAAAAAACACAAGACAACTTTTACAAAGCTAAACAAGAGACAAAGGACAGACAATGTGACACAGAGCGCTTCGCTGAATGAATGAAGCTGCCGGCGTGCGCAAAATGTACGTGCTTTATAGCTTCCTGGTCATGACGTCACCCCGCCTGTGATATATCACCCCCCGATTGGATGATTTGACACGTGATTCAGAGCCAATGCAGTTCGAGTTCCTGAAAGGGAATCTCAGAACACAGAGGGCACACTGGCAAAAATGCACAAAAAGACGAGAAAAGGAACATGCACAAGATCATGATGACAAATTATGATGACAGTGAACAATGTCCTACAATTGAAAAAATGCATAAAATGTAATAAAGTTGGACACTTTGCAGCAGTGCGTCACTCAAAAGAAGCAGTACAGGAGATAACTGAAGCTGATGAGGATGAATGCATGTTCTTAGGATCAGCTGAGCAGAAACAAAGTATGGGAGCATTGTTAGCAGAGGATGAACCACCTTGGCCACCACTCTAACCTTACCACATACATTAGTCTCATTTATAATCGAATCCAAAATTAAAGCCCATGTCAATGGCCACCTACGAAATTGCTGCTTTTGTGTCATGGTAGTCAAAACTGGTGGAGAAAACAGAAAAGTCGAACAGTGGCAACCAGACAAGGCTTAATTAAGTGCATTGACAAAGTCAGTATGTTTAGTGGTGTTGTCACGTTAAAAAGAAATCCAGTGAAAATCACCTTAAAAGATGGCGCACAACCATACAGCGTAACTGCACGAGGGCGGGTTCCCATTCCCTTACTCCCTAAAGTAAAAGAGGAGCCAAAAAAGGTGGAGTCAATGGGCATAATAGAAAAAGTAACGGACCCAACTGAATGGTGTGCACCCATGGTTCCGGTAATAAAACAAAGGAAAAATAAGAATCTGTGTGGACTTAAAAAGACTTAATGAGAATGTGGAACATGAAAAGTTCATCTTGCCCACTTTGGACAATATACTCCCAAGCTAGCTAAGAGTACAGTGTTTTCCAGTCAGATGCAGAAAGTGGATTTTTGCAAATACCCCTAGAGGAACATACCGCACGATCATTGAACAGATCAAAGACAAGACAGGAACAGATGGTGAACTCCACCATGGATGGTGCGTTCTCAGGTATATCCGCAATGGCTGGCCAGACCATTTAAATAGCATAGAAGTGAAAGCCACCCAGTGAAAAAGTGAAAGTGACATGGGTTTTTTTGTCAGTTATGGTTACCCATAACCGAAATGTGACCTCTGCATTTAACCCATCCTTCGTGAGGAGTGAACACACACTGCAAGTCATGAACACACACTCCCCGGTGCAGTGGGCAGCTATCCCTGCAGCGCCCGGTGAGCAATCAGGGGTTAGGTGCTTCAGGCACTTCAGTTGCTACCTGCCGGCACTGGATTTGAACCAGCAACCTACTGATTACAAGCCTGACTCCTTAACCAGTGGACCACAACTGCCCCATCCAGTGGCTCAGTGAAGCCAATGGACTGGTGCTGCGAGGCAAGCAGATTGTGATCCCTGAAAGTAAGAAAGTGAAAAGTTTCAACTTCAGGGCATACAGTTTCCTCGTAGAGGGAGCTTTGGATTGCAAAATGGTCTCGACAACCTCAGTTGAGAGACCCGAAGCTAAGAGTTGTGCCCCCTCAGGGGCCATACCCACAGCTTCCACAGTTCTGGGCAGGGGTTTAATATGGCACCCGCCGCCTGAGAAAGAAGGTCTCTCCTGATGGGAATCTCCCACGGAGAACCGTCTAGTAGATCTCAGATCTATCAGATCAGATCAAACTATATTTGAGTCGGCCAGAACAGAGCTACTAGGAGCACAGATACCGTGTCCTAGCGTATCTTTTCCAGAACCCCTGGGAGCAGAGCAATCGGGGGAAAAGCATACAGACGTAGCCTCGGCCACGTGTGTGCCACAGCATCCAGTCCCAGGGGAGCTAAACATGCTCCTGAAGATTAATCGGGGCCACCAAGCCCTTACTAAGTGCAGAGAGAGAGAGAGCGTTAGGAGAGAGCGTTAAAGAGGTGCTGTGTGGTGGCCTGGCATTGCAAGTGACGTGAAGAAGCTTGTGTCATCATGCAAACACTGCAATATCCACAGGCCAAGCCAAAACAGAGAACTGCTGCTCACTACACTATTACCTGACTTACCTTAGCAGAAGCTTGCTGCTGACCTGTGCAAACACAAAGGTCTTCATTAACTGATTGTGACTGAGTACTTTTCAAGATGGCTTGAAATCCTGGAACTGCCAAAGACAAACTCAGAAACAGTCATACAGAAGCTAAAAAGTGTCTTCACACGCTTTGGAATACCAGAGGAGTTAATGACTGATAATGGACCCCAATTCACAGCTGAACAGTTCAAATACTTTGCAGCAGAGTACGATTTCCAACATGTCACTTCAAGTCCCCATTTCCCCAATCCAACGGCATGGCTGAATAAACTGTGAAGACTGCAAAATGACAACCCCCACCAGGCACTTCTAAGTTTCCGTTTAACTCCTACAGAACCAACAAGGGAGAGTCCGGCCAGGCTGCTGAGAAATCCGCACAACACTCCCAGTCCTGAAAGAGAGCCTTTGGCCAATGTGGCCTAACCTGGAAATGGTTAAAACAAATGATGCAAAAGCAAAGCAGTGCTATGAAAAATACTACAACCGCAAATACTCCACCAGACCTTTCCCACCACTTATTAGCGGTGACAAAGTCAGGCTAAAGATTGATGGGGAAAAGGCATGGACAACCACCACAACTAAAATAATCTGGATTAAGGTCAATTTGGTGGGTAAAGTTTGATAAATCACTGGCTTATGTCATAAAATGATTATCAAAAGATACATTTTCCACCAAATACTTAGAGCCATACTGACCTCTCCTCTTGGACTCCCTTTTAACAGTGAGTTTGGCATCTGCTTGAAGTTCTGCCTCTGTTGACATGGTCCTCTGGCTGTATTCTTCTCAATAGCATATATGTGGTTAACATGGAGCAGTCCTTTGGTTTTCTAAGGATAATTAAACAGACTGGCAGTGTGCTCCAGTCATCTGAGTTATATGTCCAGGATACAAATTGAAGGAATTGTTCCAGTTGGTGGGATTGCCTGTATTTGTGCTGATCTCTGATCTCTACACAGCCGATTCAGCATTCACATAATAATATAATTTATAATATGCGTCCAAACCACTTGGGTGAGACACTGTGAGGAGAGAGACAGAGATAGGAGAGACAGTTATCACAGACCCTACAATTGCTGCTGTTATCCATGCAATGGAATTAAACATGTCCACTGCAATTAAACCAACAAACAAACAAAGCGTAATAACATAGTAAAATACCAACCTTGAAACAAGTAACATTTACTTGAAAAACATGTAATGCACACATGCACACACATACAAATATTTTACGATTTCAGAATAAAACCATTATTTTTTTATTTATAATTTGTATAACATATCTAAACAGAACTGTGAAAGTCTGTCTGGGTGACAGTGACAAGGAACCAAAACTCCAAGAAACATCTTTCTTGTCACAAATTATGTGTCATGGGTTGATTTTTTTTACATGAGATACATTTACCTTGACATTATGCTGGTTTGACCAAGCAGGAGCAACACTGGCATCAGTTTACAGTTTAAAGCCACTTAAAGTTACCACGCCACTTAAGATGCTTTGTTTAAAGAGCACAAG
Source organism: Ambastaia sidthimunki (assembly GCA_036877625.1). NCBI lineage: Eukaryota > Metazoa > Chordata > Actinopteri > Cypriniformes > Botiidae > Ambastaia > Ambastaia sidthimunki. Next base: position 9,279 of record JAZGTK010013534.1, on the reverse strand, counting down.
AATCTTTCCTCATCTGGGTCAGAGCTGAGAAACATCACCATCACCATCATCTCTATTGTGCTATCTTCTAAACTGTCAATCTTAAGCTTAGAAATGTATCTTAGAACAAATTATTGTATTAATGACATGGGGTGAAATATGACAACAGCTTTACTTTCCATGCAGAGAAGATTTAAAAGGCCACATATTTAAGAGCCCATCAAATATGCCACAAGTGGGATGTTAATTTAGTAAAAGAACTTTATAACTATAGAACTGTATAAATAATCAATAATCAAACAGCAGATATTCAATATCACACTGAACACAGAACACTGCAGCATGTATTACAAATACTACAAATTATGGCCTATGAATAGATGGTAAAATTAAGAAGGCAATGTGCTTTATTGTAACATAGCTGTGATGGCAGGTAAGCCAAAAGTCAGGAATTAAAACCAAAGGTCTTTAATAATACAAAACATAGAAGATATGAAGCATTAAACATGCACTCTAAAAATTGACATGCACCAATAAAACTGTATAAAGAAACATGAATACTATAAATTATTAAGTTTAAATAAACTGTGAAAAATCATACTGCTGTAAAATCTACATTTATCATGCTTCCACAATTCATAGCAAAATACAGTGTTGCAATAGACTGTAAAAAAACAATAGCTTTTTGTAAATATGGTTTACAGTGGTTTGTAAATATTGTTTAACAATGAAATAATCACTTTCACTAAAACCTTGTTTATTTTATAATTAGCTAACTACCCATGTACTGCTTTTACATAAAACAACATGAAAAAACAACAATCACATAAGGCAATATTTTATTCACAATAAAACATAGAGAGCATAACAAATGTTTAAACTGAGAAACTTTACAATTTCTGCACAAAATGAGCTTATTTTAAATTCTATAAAATATTGGCTGATGTGATTTGAAAGTCTTTTAGTTTTCATTTTATTCAAATTTAAAAAATGTCCCAACTTTTCCAGAATTCGGGTGGTATATGGTTTTTCAGATACAATTGAGTTACTTAGTAGCTCAATTGGTAGAGCGTTACTGTTTGTAGAGCTCTTACTGTATTATACAATCACAGTTACAATCACATGTCCTGTTAAGTCAAATTAAGAGTAGTAGTAAACTAAATTGGCATGGTTGTTTTAACAATTGCATTTCTCATTTGAAATTTGCTTTTTCTAACATCATCAGTTTTAGGGTAAAAGGGTACTTTTTAACCATAAAAAACTAGCAGCTTTTAGCAGCAATTTTTAATACATGCAAGAAGCAATGTAATATTATGCCACAGTCACGCTCATCTATTTTGTAGAACCCTGAACTCACTTTCCCTTTCTGTCACTCACTCGATGTTGTGTCGATGTAGTGACACTAGGGGTTTAACCTTGGGAGACAGATTGCTTTGCTTTTTATAAAAATGAGAATGAAAATTGGCCTAAAAATAGGAATTGGCAAGTGGGATTTGCATGCCAGTCTTCACCCTGGATATCTGGGTATGAAAGGGAGATAGCATGTACCACTCATTCAGATTTGTTTTTCGAAGCCGATCCTGTTTTGCTTTGTTTATTTGTTATTGACTGGTAATACAATGCCTTTCAGTGGTCTGAGCCTGTGGGGCCTGAACACCTCCCTCTGCAACTGGATCCTGGACTTTCTGACCTCAGTCCGTCCAGATTGGGAACAGCACCTCCAGCACCACCACACCGAGCACTGGGGCCCCCCAGGGCTGTGTGCTCAGTCCCCTGCCGTTCACACTGCCGACCCACGACTGTGTAGCAATGCACAGTTCAAACCACATCATCATGTTCGCTGATGACACGACCGTGGTGGGTCTCATCAGCAAGAACGATGAGTCAGCGTACAGAGAGGAAGTGCAGAGGCTAACGAACTAGTGTAGAGCAAACAATCTCTCTTTGAACATTGACAAAACTAAAGAGATGATTGTTGACTTCAGGAGGACAAGGAGCGACCATTCTCCGCTAAACATCAACGGCTCCACGGTAGAGATCATTAAGAGCACCAAATTCCTTGGTGTCCACCTAACAGAGAACCTCACCTGATACCAAGAAAGCCCAGCAGCGTCTCTACTTCCTGAGAAGGCTAAGGAAGGCCCAGTTCCCACCACCCATCCTCACCATTTTTTACAGAGGGAATATCGAGAGCATCCTGAGCAGCTGCCTGGTTTGGGAACTGTGCTGTCTCTGACTGCAAGACCTTATGGCGGATAGTGAGGACAGCTGAGAAGATCATTAGGGTCTCTCTTCCCTCTATCACGGACATATACACTACACGTTGCACCCGCAAAGCCACCAGCATTGTGGCCCTCACACACACTCTTGTGCCTTCTGGAATGAGGTACCGAAGCATTCGGGCCCACATCTCCAGACTAACAAACAGTTTCTTCCCACAAGCCATTTAACTCCCAAACCAAAGACCTTGTATCTCAGATTAAACATGCTTTTGGGGAAATGTTGTGTTAATGTTGGTACACAACAGTATATGATAGCAATATAAGGTATAATACAAATTTTAACGATACAATGTTTAATAACTTAAAAAATACGCCAGTTTTTTTATTTCCTGAAAAATTATGATTTTGCAGATACGCGGATTCCGTCCGACAGCTACGATACATAGTAATTATAACCCATACACTGTCTTGCACTATCATTAAGCTCATGTATACAGAGTTGTGTACCGTAGGGCTATTGTTTTGTTGTTGTTTTTGCACTAAATCTTTGCACATGTTTTGTACGTGCACTTTATGTAGTCTGTGTGTCATGATCTGTGTCACCTTGTAGCACCTTGGTCCTGGGGGAACAGTATTTCATTTCACTGTGTACTGTACTGTATATAGTTGTAATGACAATAAAACAACTTGAACCTTGAACCTCTCTGGTGGCACAGAGAAGTGCAGAGAGTTCCCCCGAGTGTGTCGTCTTGCAAAAAAAAGATCAAATTTCCTCTAAAAGAGTGAATTTCCTCAGATGTAATCATGCCCTTCCGTGCCTGTGCTTCTGGTTGCGGTTGGTATCTCTCTCCCATGACCTCTGCCTCAAATGTTTGGGCCATGTCTATGCTGAGGCTGATGCTGTGGGTGTCTTTCTTCTGTAAGAAACAAAGAACCACTTTGGTTGCTCGCTGCGCTACCCCTTCTGTTGCGGCTGCACACAGGGCGCATTTGGGACAATAGATGATAGCCTACTGAGAGTCCCCACAGGACATACTGCCCAGCACTCTCGTCTGGGCTGGTTGAGCCTTTGGCTAGATTGAGGATTCCTTCGGGCTGGGGTTTCCATGCACCAGGTCTCAAACGCACTGTCATCACAACAGATGCGTCCAGCACAGGCTGGGGCACTGTATGCCTGTTGCATGTTCTCGTCTGCGTTGGCAGTCCTGCTTGCCCCGTGGAGGCTGTGGACGGTAATCCAGGACAAGCATGTGTTGATCCGGATGGACAACACAGCGACAGTGGCGTATATAAATCAATGCAGTACTCGCTCTTGTCGCATGTCTCAGCTCACCTGTCACCTTCTCCTATGGAGTCAGCGGAGGGACCGACTTTGGGACCAGCAACTTCAGGGTGCCGTGCCGGTGCCAGTTTTTTGGCACCAGCACCTGTCAATGTTCGGTCGGAACACGCAGGACCAGTTCTAAATTGGGCACCAGCACAGCACCGGCACCGCGGCGGTGGAATTAAGGTATTTGAGACTATGAGTCAGTCAATTCTCTATTAATGCCTGCTGTTCAACCTAACAATTTATTCGTTAGTTATGCACTGAATCCGTTGAGTTCTTAGATCAAAGATGAACAATGACTGCCAGACGAGAAAAGGGCAAAGATGTTTGTCTCTGTGGGTGACTAGGGCACACTAGACAATCTCTGCCACCTACCCTCAAATCCTGCCATACATGCCAAATGTTACTGGCCAAGTTCATAATTCACACCTGGCAGAGAAGCATTAACATACAAAGGCTCCGGATGAAGCAGCAGTATTCATGTCACCATTATTTTAGGTTCTTCATTTAGCCTCCTGCTTCACTGATTTATTATTCCTCAACTACTAACACATGGCACTAGCAACTCCAAAGTAGTGTGTTCAAATCCCAGGGAACTTAAAATATATAAACATTAAACTCATAGCAAACAAACTGCCATTATCACTGTCCATATTTGTTGTTTCCTAATGTAACGAAGGGTCCAGAGACTGCGGATCCATTTGCAAGCACTTTATTATCAAGGTTAAACAGGCAGGGGTCTATCAACAGCAAACAATATAAATAGGAAATCCAAACTCGTAGTCGTTAAACAGGCAGATAAACAAGGCAGGCAGCAAACAAACAGAATCCAATAAACAGTCCAGGTAATACACGGGGAAATCAATGCAGGGAGAAAACGCTCAGAATTGTTCACCGTGGCAAAACAAGACTTCGCAATGAGTGATAGTTCTTGGGAGATGGCAGATGGCTCACACCTGATCCTTATGATGATCCTTAATGGCAGATGGCTCACACCTGTGATGGGCGTGTCCCAGGTACGGGGCTTATGGGAAATGTAGTTCTTAAAACTCTGGCGAGCGTTCCCGTTGGCAGTTAAGGGAGGGGACCACAGAGACCGGATTCGTGACAGAGCCCCCTCCCTGCGAACGGCTCCTGACGTGAGGACGAATGCGGCGCCGGGGTCTACCTCGATGGGTCAAGAATGTCTGTGGCTGGGATCCAGGATTGCTCCTCAGGGCCATAGCCTTCCCAATCGACCAGGTACTGAAGTCTTGGTTAGCTTGCTCTGTGGTTCGGCGTACTGCCCTCTGGAGGTGTACATGAGCCGCATTCCATGTATCTTCGCTGCGTTGCATCCAGGTGTTGATAGCAGGGAGTTCTGATGGTTCATCGGACCAGGGGAAGAGAGGCGGTTGGAAACCTAGGACACACTGGAATGGAGTTAGATTAGTTGCAGGCTTTCTGATAGAGTTTTGAGCGTATTCAGCCCACATAAGAAATCGGCTCCAGTCTGTTTGGTTAGAGTGACAGTAGGTTCTAAGGAAGCATCCTAGTTCCTGATTGAGCCTCTCCACCTGTTCATTCGACTGAGGATGATATCCGGAGGTGAGACTGACGTTAATGCCCAACATTTTACAGAATGCCGCCCAGACCCTGGAGGTAAATTGAGGTCTTCTATCAGACACAATGTCCTCAGGCAAACCATAGTATCGAAATACAACGCTACATAGATTTTCAGCAGTTTCCAGAGCAGTAGGGAGCTTAGCTAGTGTAATAAGACAGCAGGCTTTGGAGAATTGATCAACTACTGTGAGTATTGTGGTACAACCTTGGGATTCAGGGAGATCGGTGATGAAATCGATGGCAATGTGTGACCAGGGACGTTGGGCACTGTCACGAATCCGGTATGGATAAGGGTTGTAACAGGCCAGCAGGAGAGTGGTGAGGAACTTTAGCCATGTTGCAATCTCTGCAGTTCTTTATATAAGCAATGGTCGGTAAGCACAGTGAACGGATGTTTTGCCCCCTCCAGCCAGTGTCACCACTCCTCAAAGGCTGCTTTTATGGCGAGAAGTTCTCTATTTCCCACGTCATAATTTTGCTCTGTGGGACTCAACTTATGAGAGAAAAAGGCACAGGGATACATTTTAGGGGGCTCACCGTGACATTGGGAAAGGACGGCTCCAATGCCTGTGTTCGATGCATCAACCTCTACAATGAACTCCTTCTCGGGATCTGGGTGGTGTAGTATGGGAGCCGTTGTAAACGTTGTGAGATCTTGGAATGCTTGAGTTGCCTCTGGACTCCAGGTGAGACGCTTGACTCCCTTCTTAACCATAGATGTAAGAGGTGACACAACAAAGCTGAAGTGATGTATAAAGCGTCTATAGAAATTGGCAAAACCCAGGAAACGCTGCAATTCTTTTAGAGTTTGGGGTTGTGGCCAGTCTACTACTGTTCTCACCTTCTTATCATCCATAGCGATTCCATCAGCACTGATGATGTAGCCCAGGAACGAGATGCAGGTTTGGTGAAACTCGCTTTTCTCCATCTTTGCATAGAGTTAATGCTGGATGAATCTCTGGAGAACCGCTCTTACATGGTTGACATGTTCCTGAAAGGTATTAGAATAGATTAGTATATCGTCTATGTATATCATGACCCACTGGTTTATCATATCGCAGAAAGCATCATTAACATAGCCTTGGAAGCACGCGGGACTATTGGCTAAACCAAGGGGGCATGACCAGATACTCGTAGTGGCCTTTGGTGGTGGAGAATGCAGTCTTCCATTCATCACCCTCTCTGATCTGGATGAGGTTATAGGCAGTTCTGAGATCGAGCTTGGTGAAGAATTTAGCTGAGCCAAGTTGTTCCAGGGTGGCAGATACTAGTGGTAAGGGATAACGGTACTTTATAGTTATGTCATTGAGCCCTCTGTAATCAATAAATGGGCGCAACCCACCGTCTTTCTTCTTCACGAAGAAAAATCCTGCAGAGGCTGGTGATTTGGACGGCCTTATGAAACCCTTCTGGAGTTCTTCCTGTATATATTCTCTCATGGCTTCGGATTCAGGTTGTGACAAGGGAAATATATGACCTTTGGGAGGTGTGGTTCCATTCATGAGGTCAATGGCTAAGTTGCCAGCCCGATGAGGTGGGAGTTTCGTGGCTTTAGCCTTACTAAATGCTTCTTGCAGGTCAGCATATACAGGTGGTAAGTTAGGCTCATTCAGATGTTTGATTAGGGTATCAGGTTTTACTGGGGTTCAGGTTCTTGGCGGAGCCCACGGATACATCGCTCTTGGCATTCAGGGGACCAGTGGGTAATCTAATTATGCGCCCAGGATATGGTAGGATTGTGCAGGTCCAACCACGGGTAGCCCAGAATTATGGGAGTTTTGGGTGAGTGGAAAACAAACAGGCGTATGCTCTCTTCGTGTAGAGCCCCTACTCGTAGCCTCAGATCTGCAGTCTTCTGCAAGACCTTTCCTAAGCCTAGGGGTCTTCCCTCCGCGGCCTCCACTGCCACAGAAGAACAAGAAACAAGAGGTATTTGGTGGTTCTGAGCGAATGTTGCATCGATAAAGTTAACTGCTGCACCGGAATCTATGAGAGCATTTGTAGTGATTATTCTGCCATTACAGATTAATTGAATGGGAACTTTAAGGCTTGTAGGTGATGCATCAGATTTACTCACCGAAGCGGCCCCTTTGGTCGGCCGAACAGGACAGGCATTTCTTAAGTGACCGGATAACCCGCAGTACGAACACAATTTCCCTTTGATTCGTCTTTTTCTCTCTTCCAGGGTCAGACGGGTATGGCCTACTTGCATGGGCTCAGGGTCTGGGACTTTTGGGAGTTCTCTGGACATTTCTGTAGGTTTCTCTCGGAGCATGGGGATTCTGGAGCACACTGTCCTGGTAGGTGGTCTGTGGGAGCGCAACAGGTTATCAATTCTTATACTTAATTCAATGTATTGTTCCAAAGTTTTACCCTCATGCTCGCGACATGCTAGTTCAGCTTGTAGTTCTGGGTTGAGTCCTTTTTGATAACTCAGTCTCAGTGGAGCCTCATTCCATCCAGACTGTGCTGCTACCATGCAAAAGGTGAGAGCATACTCTGCTGTTGTTTTGTCTCCCTGCTGCAGCACCAATAACTGTTCTCCGACTTCTTTTCCATCTGCAGGGTGTTGAAACACCTCTTGAAATTGTTGCAGGAAAGCGGAGAATGAGGGAAAGGTAGGTTGAGCAGAATTCCACACCGCTGTTGCCCAATCGAGTGCTCTGCCAGACAGGAGTGAACAAACAAAGGCTATACAGCTGTTATCAGTCGGGTACAGCATAGGTTGTTGTTCCACAAACAATGAGCATTGCAACAGGAAACCTTTACATTTACCTGGGGTTCCGTCAAACTTCTCTGGGAACGCCAAGTGTGGGCTGGAAATAGCAGATGTAGCATGTGTAGCGGTGGAGGCTAATGGGTTAGGTGCTGGATTACCTAAGATATAGAGCGATTGAACAGACTTAGCGAGTCCTTCGGTAATGGCCACCAAACGATCAATTTGTTGTTGCTGAACCGCTAGTGCGTCAGCATGTGACGTTAGCTCCGTGTGCCAAGAAGCCATTGCTGCTGGATCCATTGTTGGCGAAGTCTTCTGTAACGAAGGGTCCAGAGACTTCGGATCCATTTGCAAGCACTTTATTATCAAGGTCAAACAGGCAGGGGTCAATCAACAGCAAACAACAATATAAAAGGTAATCCAAACTCGTAGTCGTTAAACAGGCAGATAAACAAGGCAGGCAGCAAACAAACAGAATCCAATAGACAGTCCAGGTAATACACGGGGAAATCAATGCAGGGAGAAAACGCTCAGAATTGTTCACCATGGCAAAACAAGACTTCGCAATGAGTGTTAGTTCTTGGGAGATATTTATACGGTCCTTAATGGCAGATGGCTCACACCTGTGATGGGTGTGTCCCAGGTACGAGGCTTATGGGAAATGTAGTTTTTAAAACTCTGGCGACGGTTCCCGCTGGCGGTTATGGGAGGGGAGACCGGATTCGTGACACCTAATGTGTATTATGCCTATTAAAATAAAGCCTTGCAATTACGCACATTCCTTTTTTTTAGCAACCTTTTTAAAATATTTTGCAAATTTTTTTAAAAGAATCAATTTTTAGGTCAAGGCAACCTTCCATTGTCTTTTTCTACTGTAGTTTGTATAGAAATCTCAGAAGTAAGAAGTGACAAATTCATAGAAGTTGTTTTTGATCTACTGTAGGTACTAAGACAATTACCATTAATGTTTTATGACCAATAGACAGATGTCCAAAAAAGCATTCATTTTTTGACTGATGTTGTGTCTAAGCATTCCGGCAGTAAATTAAAAAAAAAAAGGTTAGGTTAAAGTCTATACAAACATTTTGAGCCAACAATATTGTTTTATTGTTTTTAAGTCACCAAAGGTTTAAAGCTTGCTTTGGGGTCACGGTCAGCATAAACCTTGCATAAACCGGGTAATGTAGAAGATTACTATACATGAGCCAGGCAGGAAACCCAAACTTCTTGACAAAGATAAGAAAAACAATATATTATGATTCCTCTTAGGTGCTGATGCACCTGATTGAAAGAAGAAGGTCCCATGTTCTTAGATCACAGAAGTTATTATTGTAATTTGTAAAAACTCTATGGGGCCTAACTCTACGTTTAATACTTACTCTAATCTTTACTCTAACTTTAACAGATATAACAAAGAAACAGTTGCT
>JAZGTK010013533.1:1232-14263 GCA_036877625.1 Ambastaia sidthimunki | reverse complement strand
CACACACCTAATCAGCTACTATTGAAATTTTGCTTAATAATATCAGTGCTTTTTAAAAGCTGTTTGGAATTTAGAAAAAGTCTATTTGCAGTGTGTTGGGTTAATAAGCTGGAAGCTGCTGCTGATGTCCACACAGGATGGCTTAAATTGGCAGCATAATTTATTCTTTTTAAGATCAGTACATCAGAGACTGTTACATACTTACATAAATTATGTTTCTTAATCATATTCTAATATAATCAGCAGATGGATGGAAAAATGCCTTTTTCTTCTCATTTGCATGTGTTGCTATAACAGCTATCATACTTAAGGGTCATTAGTGTAAAAAAACTTCCACCTCTTTCTTTGAGCAAATGCAGAAAAACTAGGCCATAATAGATCTTGTTTTTCTCAACTATTTTTCATCACAGTGGTTGCTAGGAGACTATTGAACCTAAACCAAGAAATCTTGAGCTACAGCGATGATGGGTATGTGTCCTCATAAAGCCTCTTACTGGGAATTGATAATGTTATATAAGATGCTAATTTGCCCTCTTTCTCATTTCTTACACCTGAACTGAGCTTTCAGTTTGTTTCAATTTCCCTTTCAGAAAGCAGATTTCTCTTTAGTGACAACAGAGCTTCACAGGATGGATGTAATTTTGGTTTTAGCGTCAGATGTGTTGGATCCATACTTTAAAATCTTCCTCTCATCTGCAGATCGTACACAATCTCAGGCTGCAGCCTCATTTTCATTATGCTTGATTCTGCATAAATTATCTAATTACACAACAAGATATCTCCTCTATAATTCAGTGCTTTCACATGCTACACTCACGCCAATTTGCAGTTGTTCATGCTTTGAGGTATGATACCTACAGCTGGGGAAAAGTGTGGAAAAATGACGTTTCTGGCTGTTTTTTGAGAGCGCATGGACTCATGGGAGGCAGAGCAATTTTCCTCATTCAGTGACTGTGGTGGGCCTGAAGGACCACAGCTGCTGGTGTAGCTGCCTTGCTTTAATTTACTGGGGAAAAAAACTATCACTTTTAAATTGAAAAGCGTGACATTCTGTCCTTTCTTTTCCTTCTCAGGACGATGAGATGTGAATTACATCATTTCACTCTCAGGTCTGATAGGAAATGACAATGAGACATTAGAGTTTTTTCATACAATAGCTTTTTGGAGCTGAGCAAAGGGGGCAGAAATCATATCTTCTGTTTCAATATTGAATTAATAACTTGATGGAAGGAGGGACACACAAATCCTATTTGAACATATTGTGATAATTTTTTAAAATGCTTTGGAAGCTGTGTTTCTCTGGACCTTTATTAATTTTTAATAGAACATTGTGGAACAGTTTTTATGAAATGTCTGGGTATTTTCACGCAGAATCATACAAAATGTCTACAGTTTTACCGCCGAGTCTGCAGTAAGGCCACGTTTATAATGTCACAAAAAGATATGTGTGACATTATTTTCAGAAAAATAGTTGAAAATGTTGCTATTGCTTTTTAGGACAATAAACAAACTCTTCCCCCAATTACCGTAAAGCAGCTTGACTGTGATGATAATTCTAATTACAGCAATACAGTATAATTTTTCCATGTTATAATAAAACAATACTGTTTTACAATAACTGTTAAACTAGCATCAGCATATCAAAGAAAGTGCTACAAATACAGTCATGGTTAGCCATTGTAGCAATTTGGAGGGAAAAGGTGTTTAGTTCTTATAAAAGGTCCTTAAAAATATTATTTCTTATTGCTTTTTTAAATTATGAAATGAAATATAATCAGGATATTTTTTGACTGTTTTTGTAAGCTTGAGCTTTGCTCTGCCTTCAGTGATGAAAGAAGCTACTGTGATGATTGAAAATAAAAGACAACGGTGGAGCTCTATTTGCTATTTGTCTCCTCTCAGCTGCAAACACATCTTTCCATTTTCACACAGATCCAATCGCAGTCTCCATCTGACGGTGAAATCCACTCAGCTCTGACGTCACAGTGAGTGCTGTTTCTGCTGAAGTCTCAGGAGAGTTCTGGTCCTGTGCTATAGACAACAACAGACTCACCTGTTCTTTACGTTCATAATTTTGCATCTTTTTAACCTTGCATTGAAGCAGCTGTCAGGACGCTGTTTGGCAACATGCTGAGTGAAGCCAGCGTGAGCACCATGTGGCCCTCGTTTCCTCCGACACGTCTCCCGGCTCACCCGCTCTTTATCCAGTGAAGGACATCTCACCGTTCCCTTCCTCTTCTTTGCTTTATTTCAGTCTTCTCATTACAGCTAAACAACAGCATCAACAGCAAATATTCATTACTGATATTTCATTTTCGATGATGCTGTTAAAGGGACAGTACACCCCAAATTGACATTTCTGTCATCTTTACTCACTTTGTCATTCCATGACTTTGATTTTAAAAAAGGATGTGCTTGCTGCTTTTTTCCATGCAATGAAAGCTTAGGCATTCTGCTCACTGACTCTCTCATTGTGTTCCAATCAGAAAAAAATTAATGCCACTTTGGAACGATTTGAGGGTGAGTAAATGACGGCAGATTTTTCATTTTGGGGTGAACTATCCCTTTAAGCTGATGTAATTCACGCTAGCCTTTTCAAACATTCGGTGGTTTGTTAAACAAATGGCTCAAGTTTTTTATCAAACTTGTCTATCTCTTGCTGTCGACCTGAATAACACGGCCAGAAACTGATGCCAAGCTAGAAGGAAATGTAATGAGTGATGGGATGAACGAAACGGCTCTGCCGTGTGCATGTGTGCGTGTGTTTGTGTGTGTGTGAGTGTGTGTGGACATCTGTGTAGAAATGGTGGGGCAGATGGAACTGTCAGCTTGTCCTCTATGCACAGTTGAGCCTCAGAAGCCTCATGCAGACACTTGCTTTATTGCAGCCGGGCTCAAAATGCTCTTCCTAACGCAGTCCTAACGCAATCCCAGCCACCCCAGACAAACCCAGCGAAGAAACACGCAGAAATAGAAACCCAGCGTGAGATTTACTCACACTGTTCACTGTCATGCCAAGACAACCACGAAGGAGGTAAAAAGATGGTATGAATATAACCACAAGCTCGAGAAACAAACTCTCAGGTATCAGCGAATCGTGTTTAACAGACTCTCGAATACACAGAAAAGAGAGGAAAGGTTTTAGAAGAATATTTCAAATTAAATTCTCATTCAGGAACATTTACAATTGTTGTCTTGTCACAGGACACTAAAAACGGACAACCGGTTTGGTCAGAAACAAATGAGTTAATGTCTAACTCTTCTCATGCCTATGAATTAAAAATGGATGAAGCCACTTTACTAGTCAATTAACTCAGTGATAATAGCAGTTGACCACAGCTAGACACACTAACACTGCTATAAACATCAGAATGAAGGTGAGCAGAGAATGAGGTTAACATCAGCCAAAAAACTGCTGTATACTTTTATACTTCAACATGTGCTAGTTTTTATTTATGACATTCAACCACATTCATAGTATTTCCACTGTTTTTTGTTTGCTGGAATATTTTTGATAATGTCTGTTTTGTCATTAAACTGTGGATTAAAGTGGAAACATGGAACTGACATATGATCTATTGATGTATATATAAATATTTTAATGTATATAAAAATAAAATCAAAATATTAAAAGAGCATTTGACTGAAAAAAAGCAGCTTTAAAGGAAGTTTCGCCACAGCTCTGAAAATAAACAATTTATTATCTTCCCACCTTGGTGACGTTAACACCACCTGCCTCTTCATCAGGCCAAGAGCCGTGTGGCACGAAACGTCACCAAGGTGGGAAGATAAAAAGTTTATTTTTGGAGGTAATACTGTGCCGACGTTCTTTTAAAGCTATTGAACAAATTTATATACAATTTATGCAAACCAATAAAGTAACTTAAACAAAAGTGAAATTATCTACATATTTTACAACAAAAACGTGCCAGTATCAGAATGTATGGACATATGTATACATACAGTATGTGCTGTATACATTCATTTCATATGTATATGAATGTATGTGTTGTGGTAATTTATCGCAATTTTTAAAAACTGAATTGTGTTAATTTGTTTGCTCAACTAATACAAAAATATGCTATACAGCTAAATTCAATTCACATTTAAAACATATATTTGTATAGTGCTTTTCACAATACATATTTGTTTCAGCTGCTTTACAGCAAATGAAAGTTGCACATTTTTCGGGTTTGAGATGGTACAGATTGTGCATTTAGCTTATATTGTATATACATTTAAACAGAAGTGTGATGATGTAAGTTCTTGCAGAGTTTAGCATCATCTCTACACAGTGTTGGGTCATCTGAAGTCATTTTAAGTTGCTGGATTCATACTGGAGCCGGTGTGATCTGTAGCTCGCTGAGATATTTCTCCCGATGTACAAACAGAAAGCAAATGGAGAAAAATTAGCATAGCTGCTGTTTGTAGCATTACCAGCACAAGATAATCTTTAGTGTTTTTTTCTGTTGTAACTGGAATTCAGGGTTGTGAGATGCCTCATGTGAATGCTTGAACCAAAGTACAAAACCAGGCAAGCATTTATATAATTGGACTTGATTCAGAGCCTCATAGTTCTAAAATAAACCCGTGTGACATTGAGCCGTCGTCACTCAGACACATCAATTAATTAAACTGATTTTTAACAATAAACGTTGCAAGTTTAGTATAAACTCTCTTTATTTCCTGTTAAATGTGTTCAGAAGTCACACTGATTGAATGTGTCTGTGGGGGCCGTTCAGTCGAACATCTCAGTCTGTGGCACAGATGCGACGTGCCACAGGATGTCCTGAAACATAACCACATTCTCTGTGAGAGTTCAACCCTAATGCTGAGGATAACAGGGATTATGACCGTAGACACTTCAGCTCTCTCTCTCTCTCTCTCTAGCTCTCTCTCTCCTTCAATATGTCTCTGTCACTTTTTCTTGTCACCTTTTCTCCTTTCTCTCTGTTAGACAGCGAGATCAGAGTGTCTGTCACAGACGGGTCGTGCCAATGACAAAATGCTTCATCCCCAAATTACATTTTCCAAAAGAGGAAAACACAAGGTTGTCTGTAGGTCAGACAGATTAGCTCTGGGATCACGAAAACTCCAGGTCAATAATTGAACAGCTCCGTTGAGACAGAAAACAACAGTTTGATGAAACTTTATTTTTAAAACAAATGGAAGAGAAAATAAGATTTAGATGACAAAGCAAGTAAAGCATTTATCTCTGGTATGTCTTCCTCTTTATAGACCTGACAGAAATATAATATTGTGAGAAATGGAAATATTCTGCAGAGTTTTTTTCTCTGTGTTGTGAGGTACAAACATAATGTGTATCTAAATAGCAATTTGAGACGGTCCTCAGACTGATAGCACATCACAGCTGTATTTCAATCTCCTGAACTATCTTTATCTTGAGGAGAGAGAGCTGTATCGATTGGTGAGTGAAGCAAACAGGATGAAAGATCCCTCAGGTTCAGAGTGTTGCTACAGTGCTGTACATTCAACAATGCTCAAAAACCAGTTCATGTGTTACTAGAGCTTTAAAAACAGTGGAAAAAAACGTTTATAAAAAATAAATCCTTGTATTTTCAGGAGAACACAACATGCAGAAAGAAAAGGTTTCAAAAAAATCTGGAGTCTGAACATTGGTCTGAATTTTGTGATGTCATAGCTCTGCTTCAGAAAGTCATGGATACTTGGCGGTAGTAAGCAGCAAATTCTGACATTTCAACTTCATAGCCCTAGGAACCAGTTACAGTACCCTAGCAACCACCCCACTGACTTCTATTTAAAAAGGTTAGAGGCATCAAAACATCATAGAGACAAGTTGGTGGCCTTTTTTGACTCTGTAGTCTTTGATTATCACCATGGAAACTGTCCATCCATATTCTAACAACCATTTAGATGTTAAAACATGCTAACATCATGTTAAAACCTTGTCATCATGTTAATTAATTTTAAAACACACTAACATCATGCTTAAACATGCAAACATTGTGTTAAATTGTACTAAAACCATTAAGACTGATATCATGATATCATTAGGATGCTAGCATTATTAAAACCTACTAGCCTCATGCCATATTATGCTACCTTCATACTAAAACATAGCATTATGTTAAAACATGTTAACATTATGTTAGCATCATTTAGTTTTAGCATCATACAGTTAGTTTTGTTTTTTTGTATTTTTAACCAAAACATTACAGATTTACAGCTTTTAAATTCATATTCACAAAATGTTGTTTTACAAATGCAAAACACAAGTTTTAAATATATAATTGTCTTTCCACATTTTACCAATATTTGTAAAATGAACAAAATTGCATTATTAAATTGTGGGTGTGGCTCGTTTCAGATTTGTGTGTCCCTGACTTTGCTTCTGGGCATGAGTCTAAGTTTCTAATGGGGTTTCTCAGTTGCAAAATCTTTTTGGTGCACTTAGATACTCACAAACTAAAAAAAAACATAATGCAACATTAAAACCAGGAAAAAACAGGTTTTCACAAGCCAACCTTATATTTAATTATTTTACCATAAGCATAACACACATTGCTGACAGGTATGAAACGCTTAACAACTTCTACTTAACATTTTTGATCAATTTTCTGTAAAATGTTGCACAGTTTTGTACTTTGAACAGCATAAAAAGAGAATTTTTAGTGTTAATAAATACTAATGCGAGTATGTGGCCATGTCACAGAAAATGACCGTGTGTCTGTAAATACTATGACAGTGTATACTGATTAGATGAAGTATTTACAGTAAGATACTTCTTGGTGTTAAACACATATGGTTAAATCAGTATGTTCATGTATATAATGTTTGAGTGTGATATGAATACATTCTGGACCATCCGTCATGCTTTCATTGTAATGTGACCCGTATGTTTCTTGACCCATGAGGTACAACTGCCAACATGATTTAATCAGGTGTTGTTAAACCAGTTTACCACAAGAAATACATTTTTTGGTACCCACATTAGTTTTCTGGTATGTTTTTACTTTTTGAATTTGGCAACTCAGCTCTTGTGGCCTCAAGGGATAAAGTTTCCATCTGATACATACTTAAAAATCTTGGCAGAAGCAGTAAACCAGGTATTTCTCACATATTTTTTATGAATACTGACAATATAAATACTGTCCCAGTATGTAGTGAGCTAAAGTCGCTACCTTTGGCCTGATGCACACAACATACTGAATTCACACACCAATGGAGCTGCTTTAGATGCATCTACAGATCTGTCAGTGTCGCGCTTTTTTTCGAACGGTCACCAAATTTGTATTCATGAGCTAAAACTTTATAGATTACACACATCTATACAGAATTAAAAAAGATATTAAAGTATAAAAAACTGAGGTGTACCATGTTTAAAAGTGATGTGACCAGATGAATACTTTTGGAGAGCTATTGTTTCATGTCATGATGGAATCTCATTACATAATGTTTCTTTGATGCATGAGTCATGTTAGTATCTCTGTGATTTCTGTGCTACAGTACAAGCATGCTTATGCAATACTTTGAACACACAGAGCTGTAACTGTATCAGAGCTTTATACAGAGACCAAAGCTTGTACTTCAATGTTTTGAACATCATAAGCTCAAACAGAAAGCCATGCAGTATTTAATCTAATCAAACAACAGCATTTTCCTCCAGAAAAACAAAACAGAAAATGTTTTTTATGTAATCAATCATGTGTAATGTGGTTGTGCAGAACAGTAAATACACAAAAATATTTCACATACATTTTTAATTTGGTCCAGTCCTTCAATGGCTGAAATAATGTTTCTGCTGATCAGACTCTTATCACTTGAAAACACATTAATTTCCTAATCTTTGTCCTTTTTCCAATAAAATATTGAAACATCATCAAAAGAAGCAAATCTTGTAATATAATAAGCCTTGATGTCAAACAATGAATGAATGAGATGTTTAAAATTTATCTGGAATTAAATGTTTCTCACACCACTCCAGCAAGAGAAATTCTCTGGTAAGAAAAATGCTGTAAGTTATTTATATAGAGATATAAGAATATAACATATTGATATAATTAAATCAAGACACATTTTCTGAAAATGTCTGATAATATATGTCAGGTGACACAGTGCGATTCTGCCCATGATCTGCTCGTGTCATGACAACTGAGATCCTACAGTGTGTGTCTGAACTAGCAACAATCACAAAGGACTATTAAAACACACACTGTACACCCGGCTTTAGATATTTTTGCTAGTAAACAAGACACTGTTTAAGAAAATGTTTTTTTTTGCACTGTGTGCCCTGACAAGTATATTTCAAATGAATCATTGTCTGCTAGTAAATGTTTCTCCACAAGCTAAACAATTCATTTGAATGATTTATTTCCTCATTCTCTCTTTGACAGAATACACAATGTTCCACAATGTTTGGAGATCTCCGTCTCTGATGTTCTTCCCTTGTGATGTAAGTTCTTTAAAAATTTCATCGTCCCTCCTCCTGAAATAGTATCAAAGAAAGCAGCCGTGGATTCAGCTGTTAAGTTATGAATGAGTGGGATTCATACGAGAGCCGCAGGATAACGACAGCCCACATCATGAAGACTCATCATATGCAAATGAGACGTGTACATCTCTGTTAAATACCTTCGTGCACATCTGAGCATAAGCACAGATCTCTCACAGCTTCTTAGCAACATATACAGAATGATTCCCAGTTTTCCTCTCTAATTCAATACTCCTAATATTCCATAAACTCAGGTAAAAATGCACTGAAATGAGAGGAAAGAAAGAATGAGCTAAATTGGTTTCGTGTGGTCAGGTGTAATTGGCACGATGCTCTCGTTGAATCAGACCTGAGCTGAGATTTCCTCATAATGAGACAGCGAGACATCACAGCAACCCCTCATCACTCAAACGCTGTTATGTGTCTGGTCCTCAAGCAGAACCTTTAAAGTGATGATGGTAGGAGAGGATTCCTACCATTGAGCTGCTTAACAGGTTTTTGGATCTTTAATGTCTCTGTTTGTCCTCAGATAGCTCAGCACCCCTGCAGACAGTACAGGAGAGAGAATTGAGAAGGTAAAAATAGCACCGGGCAGATGCTCTGTTTTCTGAAAAGCCATTATCAGTTGGCAGAGAGGTGTTGCTCCAGGCTGCGGCAGAGGTATGCACACCAACACTTTAACACCCCCAAGAATCCCAGGTGAGGTGAGAGAGAGAAATACAGCAGGAGCAAGTGAAGGAATATTGTGCTGCCAGAAACATCTGCTAAATAATACATAAGAGCTGGTGTTCTCGGTTCATCAGGTTTTCTAAAGATAAACCATTAGTTCGTTCTGTCATGATGTGGTCACGTTTAGTTGTAAACATACTGTAGGTGATTTAAGACCCCTGCTTTAATACCCCAGACAATGTTGTGACGTCTCAGCCTGCTTCAGTGTTGTGATCATTCTTGTCTCTGTATACTTACAGGAAACAGCAGCTTCAGTCAGTACATTTTTATAGTATTTTATTTGGAATCTATCCCATAGCAGTTTTAAAAATACTGTTTTATTGAGTGTAATTTATTCTTTTCAGTTGAGGATCATGTCAAATGAGACCTGTTCTTCTGGAGCAGGTTCTCCACGGTTCTTCAAGCTTTCTCAGGCATAAAGCCTCATGGTGGATAGAGAGATGGAGTTCAGACCCCCAGTTATATATTGTATAAAACTGAGTATTGCATTTTAAGCCTGATCTATGACATCATGTGTATAGTACTGTATAATGTATTTTAATACTTTGTACATCAGTTGGGGGTATTTGAATAACTTTGTAATGTAACAGAGTCAAAAACTTGTACATTACATTTTTCTTTTTAATGTGAGGGGAATTAGGACTGTAACTTCTTAACTACTGCTTTGGTTAATATACGTTTTTTTAAAGCTGTTTTGAGATCTTGCAATAATTGGCAGTTTTTTTAAAGCTGTTTTGAGATCTTGCAATAATTGGCAGACCTCTGTTAAGGTCCCCTGTTCTATAGCAGGACTCTATATACAGTTCTCAGTTTCATGTTAGCCAAGACTGAATACAGCTGTGTTGATATTCAGTACAGAAGCAGTTTTGCTGTATGACATTGCTTACATTAAAACTGACCAACATTCTAATTTATATCATTTAAAAGATATAACAGATAACACATTAATACATCAGAGACAAGCAGACTACAGCTTACAGGACGGTCCAAAAATTTCAGGTCAATCTAGGGCTGTGTTTACACTGCTGTGAAATTATCTCATGTGATTGTTCTAAAAGCATCACACCTATAAAGATGACTGGAAGAGAAAAAAAAATGCTGTAGCTAAAAATTGCACTTAGGTTGTCCACCGGGACACAGAACCCCACCGGACACTTGTCTCACATCTGTGCTGCAAAACCCAATTCTGATGAATTCTGATTCTGAAACAATACAGCTTTCTGCACAGAGCAAGCTAAGCACATTTACTGCAGTGCCGGAATAAAAGTGTATTTAAACTGGTTTGAATTCACACCACTGCAGCCAATAGACGGCGTTAGTTAGTTTCCATGGAGCATTACCATAAGATTATCATTAAACTAAACGATGATAATAAGTTTCATTACTCATCATCATGAGAAGGAAAAGGCTGCGTGGCAACTAATATAGTTAAACTGCTGGGTCAAGTGCTGAAGCTATGAAGGTCACGGCAGGTAATCTGATCAGTTAACATCACAACCAATACAATTCGCCTGGTCAAATTCATTTAAAAAGTTTAAAATTAAAATGGAAAATGATCCTTTCAAAGATCATAAAACAATTAATTTTACTGTTTTTGTGCAGCGCTGCATTACAGACAGCCTAGAGCATGTGTTTTCTGAAGCATTATTAGTTATTAGATGTTTAGTGAAGCAATATTAGTTACTTACATGGACTGTGTAATGCTTAACAGACATCAGGTCTTTCTTCATCATTGTGGATGTATGAGAATGATTTGAGTGCTGGATTGAGGGTGATGTGCTGCTATTTCACTTTTGATGTGAAATGAGTGTTAAAACATGCTGAAACTTCTCCTGATGGCCACCTTGAGATGAGCAGGAGAAAAAATCCATTAAATCTAATCAGTCCTTGATGTCTTCACTGAATGGAGTCACGGTGGCCTGAATTAAATGTGCGTTTGCTGAGTTCAGACACACCAGAAAATTGAATCTGACGCTGCCTTTAGACAAGAGCTGAGGCTCTAATGAGTCGCCCTGTCTCGCGTGTCCCGCTGCTTCCTGATCAGCTGTTTCACTGCAGCCAGACACATGAGGTCATCACTTTCCACCCCTGTTGCCATGGTGAAAGAATATGGGCTGGTAATGATATCCACCTTTAAGCTGGTCTAATTTTGTCTTTGGACTATTCAGTCCGGTTTGACATTTCCCCTGGCTTTAGAGGTTTACAGCCTTCCACTTATCTGTGGTCATTATCCACCAAAATGCTTTTCTTCACAGACCCCCTGTATATGTAAAGACTGCATCATTATTTTATATATACTGTATAAAGACAACATAATATTAATATAATACAATCAAATATGTCAATTAATATTAATCAAATTACACTATTAGAACTATTCAACTAGAGGAACCATTTTTGATTCCTCAAGGAACCTTTTAGTGAAAGATTCTCAAAAGAAATATTTTTTCCGTACATTTTTTTAGTCTGAAAAATCTTTTTCACTAAAAGAACATCTCCTGGTTCTACAGGGAACTGAGGTTACATACATAACCTTCAGCCACTTCTAGATTTCAGTTGTGGTGTTTAAGCAATTGACCATATATAATTAAATCTAAAACAGCAATCTGTCTGTCTGCCTGTCTATCTGTCTGTCTATATCTATGTATATTCAAGTTTGCATTAAGTTAAAAGTTCGTAATCGGAAATGATGATAAATGCATATTTGCAGTGATGTCCAGGGGGAAATTTGGCCCAAACCCAGATTACTCACCATCCTTGACTGAGATAGATAGACGTGAAGAGTGAGGCGATGGGGGGGTGATGGGGGGGTGATGGGGGGGCGGAGAGACGCTGCAAAACTGTCGCTGCAAAAGAGATGAGGGACGGCTATATATACACAACCCTGCGAGATGATTGGCTGGATTACAAGAGTGCTCCTCCCAGACTGTGTTAAATAATGATGTATGTATGTGTTTGGAAATGCTAATTTGGTGGAATTTATTTAGTTTCATTGCTTCTGATAAGATGTGTAAAATAAAGACTGGCTTTATTGATATGAATCACATTGCAAGTACAACACAAATGCAAGCGTAACAGTTTTAGACGGGGGCATCTATTTCTCCTACTAAGACAGCTGACACATGAAGCCGTCTTAAAATACAGACTATCTTTACTATCATGTAAATACATTTGTTTCACATTGTCATTTGACACTTTTTTTGCTGACAGCTTATATATAAATACTCCTGGCTATCTTACAACCCATCCTACTATTTATAAGTCACTTTAATAACACAAATAAAAAACCCAAAACAAAATATACAGCTCAAAGTAAACATGGCA
Organism: Ambastaia sidthimunki; assembly: GCA_036877625.1. Taxonomy (NCBI): domain Eukaryota; kingdom Metazoa; phylum Chordata; class Actinopteri; order Cypriniformes; family Botiidae; genus Ambastaia; species Ambastaia sidthimunki. Next base: position 1,737 of record JAZGTK010013533.1, on the reverse strand, counting down.
CAAAAACCAGCACATCCATTAATCTAATCTCTTACTCACAACATTCATATTACTGCAAAATAAACATAACATCGTGAGAATCTCAGTGCTAAAAATGCCCATGCAAATCTACATACAATCACAACACCGTACTGTAGTTAACAGCCTTCAACAGTCATTGCCCTCAGGTCTTTAGCTGATGCTGAATTGTTTTGATTGCTCTCGATACAAAGGTCTGTGTAAGTAAATAACATATTACTTGCATCGCACTTCTTTACCCGCTATTAAGAGGGTGTTATGGGTCATGTTCGTAGATAAAGCTGTACAAGAACTCTGTGATAAGAAAATGCCAGCACAACCATCTAAAGAAAGTTTAAACTAAGCATTCATAGCCATAATAAAAACAGAAAAAAAGACCTTTTGGCAGCTGTTCGTCGTGTTACTATTACTTTTGATACATTATTTTTGAACAATCATTATACTCTATTTTTAAGTAATAAATTCTGTCATTGCTACTGTATATCTC
>JAZGTK010013532.1:0-14263 GCA_036877625.1 Ambastaia sidthimunki | reverse complement strand
TCGCTGCTGGAGCCGCTCGACTCCCCCAAAACATCCCGAAATTTCTGCAGGTTGCTGCCGATGGCAGCGGACACTTGCAACGCAGCGTCGAAACCGGGCCCGATCTCGATCGCGTTCGGATAAGTCTCCGCGCTGTTTAGGAGAGAAGCTGTGACCCGAATCCGGCCTGCTTTCCTCCCCGTGCCCGAGCTGCTGCTCCCTCCGGGCCGAGCAGGGAACCGCCACCGACAGCTGTGCGCCATTTTACACTCTGCCTGCCTGCCCTAGGATCAGGGAGCTCAGTGTGGGCGTGGCCCTGAACCAGAGATTTTAATACACTGCTGCTGTAGTCTATCGGTCAGAATGAAATATCCATGTTTCGGGGTTGTGGTACCGAGGACCCCGACTTCGCGTTTGCACAAGATCCCATCAGAGAGTATAAGCGCTCAGTGATGTTTTTACGCAGGTTCGTCGCCTATACCCAGGAGAGAGAGAGAGAGAACGAAAAACATGTATATGAAACACATCAACACTGACTATAAATTTTTATTTTAACTAGGCATTTAACAGACTGTAGTGGCCTACATGCAACGGTACCAGCCTTATAAGTATTAGAGATAGTTTATTAGAGCTTAATTATATATGTTTAGTTTTCTTGACATTTGTTTTTTGTTTAAAATAATTTTACATAATGACTTAATATAAACTACAGAAAGTACATTTAATGGTGCGTAGCCAAGCACCTACGCCTATTTCTAAATTTTCACACATAGTTGTGAGTTCATTCAGTTGTTTCAATGGTTTTAATGAGGCTAGAATAATAATGCATTACACATCATTTTGCTCATGTAGAACTTGGTTTTAATTACAATACACGTATATTTTTAATCGTTACCCAATTTAGTGCAATAAACAAGCCAGAGAGCAAAATTATTACGATTTTAAAATTTGCCCAAAATAAAATAGCATCAGCATCAGGAAAGCGTGCGATTATTTGCGGTAGTGCAGTTTTAATCAAAGCAAACATTTCAGGACTGCCAGTTAACAGTTAACCATTCATTTAGTCAATTCAACAGCACTGTAGAACATATTCAAAAGGGGCATGTTATCATTTTTATTGTACCACCATCTCTAATAATAATTAAAACAAATAATTACATTTTACAAACATGTTTAAAAAAAACTAAAGTTCAATTGAATCAATGTTTAAAGGAGCCATTACGGCTAATGGGTGTGTGTATACACAACACAGCAGACATAAATAGTACAACAGACCCTGAAGCATTGTTTACTTGAAGAATTTCTGGGGTCAGAACCATTGATTGGGTGAGGTCTTTAGGAAACAAAGAAAATGATTTAGAAAGACTTCAACTTACAAAGAACTCAACTAACACTCACATGAAATGAAAAAACCCTCAATGAAAATAAAAACGCTGACACACATTACACAAGCTTGCCCTTGATGGCTCAATGTTATGAAACTTTCACTATTGAAAGAGGAACAGTGTCTTATCAGTGTCATCTCTTAAGACACTTAAGTAACAAGGTCCAACCTCCCAGAGAATGCAGTTTAGCAACTGTTAACCAAACAGACATGATGTCACTGAACGAGAGGGGGTCACTAAGACTGTGCGCTCTGACTCAGCATTCAAATAACTCATTATTCGGGACATATTGCACTTAAAAAGACACAATGGCTTCTTGTAAAATGTAAAGGAGCAATTCCCAACATTTCAACAAGAGCTCAATATTTTTAACGAGTCTTATAAAAGTGCATATTATTGTACATGTTTCTTAAGTTCCAAGCATAAAACATCTCTAATAAACAAAAGAGTTTTGACAAATGGTAGTTAGCAACCAGCTGAAAAACAAATTAAGATGACAAAATTAAATGACTGCTGCATTATAGAACACAAATGCATTAAAAACCAAGTACAACCATGAAACCGAAATATACTAGAATAGAAAGCTGATCCTTTTAGCCAATTTTCTATCAGTTTAATATTGTTTGCAGTGAACAATGAGTAGTTTAAATTGTTTTTTAATCAATACTGCCGCAACCCCTTCTCTTAATATCAAATAAAGAAACACATTAACAGACGTATTAAGCGATGCATATAAAATTTCACACATACTGTAGTTAAGTTAGAGGTAGGGCAAATGCATTGAACAGGAGCACAAACGAAATATACATTTTTCTGTCTATAAACCCACAAAATCTTTTCATAAAGTTTCATTCCCAGAGTGAACGGTTCAGCAAGGCAAAATGTACGAGAAATTGATTCCAGTTGTTAGTGCAGTGATTTGTGTTTTGTCTCTTAGTTAGAAGATGCTTCAAAGTTTAACAGCAGATAGAGCAGATAGCCTAATATGCTACAGTGATATGGCATTCAGAGATTTGCATTTGACCTTTGCGGAGAGCAAAAACCCCATGAATGCAGATGTGTTCCTCCACGTGTGGTTAAGATGTTCGTTTTCCAAAGCAGTATGAAGGACGTCAGAAACATCTGAATGGCTTAGTCATACAGAGCATGCCTGGACTGGGGGAAGGGAATGTGGTTTAGCCACTGGGTCCCATTTGCTGGTTTCTTTGCTTATGCTCGGCAAGCCAATTCATGATCTGTTGCTTGAGCTCTTCATTAGGCCTGATCTGGTCCATAGTGAGTGGACTGCGGTTGAACGGGTCTGTCTGGTCACTTAAACAAGAAAGATAAGAACAGCACTCTTATTACACTAATACCTAATCAAATGATCACCAATTAGGAGCTTTAACATATGTTGTATAATATTTAAAAGTACAGTTCACCCAAAACAGAAAACGTGTCATTATTTTGAAGGACAGTTGACAGTGACTACATACATTGAGTTACAACAACAGCAAAACATACGAGTCGTGCACAATACATAAGTATGGATGATCAGAGTCAATGGGTTAAACTAAAAAACTGAATCAGTCCAATCTGTGAACTGAATCAACTGTTTCACTGATACAAACTGACTTAAAAGACAATGTGTTCATGAGTTACACTAATTCAGTTCTTCAAAACTTAATGATCCAGTTGCAGCAGTCAAAATGTCACCTCTTGTATTCAACAGAAACAATAACATACAGGCATGAAAGCAAATAAGGAAGAGTAAATGATCACAGAATATTCATTAATGTGTAAAGTACTATTTTTACTATCACATTTTACTATCAGCTAAACTGTCACCTTAATAAGTGGCGTGCTATTGTAGAGCGGTCCACTGTAACTTTTGAAGAAGGCAGCAACACTGGATCAAGCATCAAGGTAGACATGATCGGATCCAGAAACTCATCTGGAGCATCAGAGTAGGTCTCCTCCTCCTGCTGATGTCTGTCTGCCAGAGACTGAAGGACAGGGATGCATAAAATCAACAAGATTAACATCAACACCCCCATGAGTTCCTAAAAACCCATTGAATCTACAAGTGAATATATTAACCTTAATTCTATCTGCTAGGAGACTGAATGACAAAATCATATCTCCAGGCTTGTTGATCTTCTTGAGAACACGGACAGTTTGGCAGAACAGAGTGGGAGAATATGACCTTCCGTCTTTTGGGACAGTGGCGCAGAAATTTTCTTCATCCCTGTGGTCAGAACAACCCCAAGAGAAGTTAACTTTCGTAACATGCTTCCTAAAATTCAAATGTAAATAAATTTAGTGTAAAGGTTAAATATAAAAGCAAATAGCCTACCCCAGGTTTAGGTAAATAGTACAGATGTCAGACACCAACTGCTGGGGCTTAAAATCAAATTCGCTAAAGTCTTTCACCTTCAAAGCACCCATTTTGGGGCCTACCAGGTGCTGCAAAAAGTAGTTGAGCATGGAGATGATCCTCTCGGCAAGAAAAGGGTGAACAAAAAGACCTTTTATCTCTGGAAGGCAAAATAAATATTTAAATATATAGAAATAAAATATATAATAATATAGAATTCTGTGTTTTAGCGTTATTTTGTATTTCCTGTATATTTAAAGGCAGGCGTATTTGTTCCAAAAACATTCTACCTTTTCAAAGCTAGCTTGCTATTGCTAGCTTCCCGAAATTGCCTACCCTACCTTTAAAGTCAAGTGTTTTAACCATATTGCTCAGTTCTGGCTCGATCAGGTAGTATATGACAAAGAAGATGTGTTAATATGTCAGTGCATCTGGTATATTTTCCATCGCTTACCAGATGTGAGAAAAGCCAAGGTGCCAATGGTCTCATTTGACATGATGTTGTGGAAGCGACCCAGCTGTCCAAACATCTGCAGACTAGACTCCTTCTCTCTGCGGGCGTCAGGGGCCAGACTGTCCCACTCCCCCCGATCCCTCTCCAGCTGGAGGATCTTGATCTTACTTAGGTACTAGAAGAAACAGATGCGCACACTAGGTCAACCATTTATTTCTTCGTATCAACTGTATGGATGTTATTATGTAAATTAATGTGTAATGTTAACCTAACAAGCAAAACTGAACAAACAAGATCTTTAGATCTGTGAACATGGTAGAGAGGGCAACATGCCAACAATCTGTTATTACAGTACCTGTATAGCCTCGTCAAGTAAGAAGATGGCATCATTCATGAGCAGATTCAGAAACCTTAGGAAGAGTGGTGGATTCATGGCCTCCAGGTTTTTTGATGCATAATCTGCCAGACGCTGTAAGCAAACAACAGATTTTTGACTAATTAGAAAATGATTTTTGGTTTGCCGTGATTGCAAACAAGGGATAAAGCAAACATTTCCATTTTTAAGAGCATAAATATTACAATATTAGTAATATATTAATACAATTTTCCTTTGGTTCTCACCTTAATGCTCTCCCTATAATCTTCTTCCCCCCACATGTACTTCAAAATGGCATACATTGGCCTCCTGTAATTAAACTTCTGCTCAAACTGATGAGGATCACCTGTGGGACAGGCATAAATAAACTCTTACACAAGCTGTTACATTCAAATGAAAGAAGCACTAACAAAAACACTTCAGACACTGACCGGTGAACTCTATGTCCACAAACACTGTAATGAGGGCTTCAGCAAGTTGAGGCGCATGTCGATATGAGCTGAACACTCTTTGGCGCTGGAACATGATAGGCTGGGCGGTGCCAGCTGACACAGTCTCCATATGGGGCATCACAGCCTCGAGAACCTCTGCCAGCTTTGCCCGCAAATGAGGATTCTTTATTCTGGGGGTAAATAATTACAAGTAAACAACAAGCCACATGGCGCACACAAAAATGCAAGAACTCAGCATCAGACCGGCTCACACCTCTCAACATTGCCCATGAACACAGTGATGAAGGTCAGGACATGTTCCAAGCTTTCTGCTGATGACTCCAACACCTCGTCAGCAAATCGGCGGAGGAATATGAAGAAGTCACCCATGTTTTCGACAAAAAACTCTGGAAGGACAAGAAAGGGTTAGCTTTCAGACACAACAGACCAAATCAAAGGTGGTTAAAGAAAGAATAAGTACTAAATTCTCTCTCAGATGCTAAAGTCTTAGAAGGATACCTGGCACAAAGCACAGCAGACTGTTTTCTACCAGGGGAATGGGAAATGAGACTGGTATGTGTTCTGGGCCCTGGTTGCCCATGCTGAGCTGGACCAGCAGGGTGGCGCAGGAGGCTTGGAGGTTGAGGCAGTGTTGCAACATGGTGGGTTGTGTTGTAGCGGCCTTGGTGGAGAGATAAATCGTCATGAGGCGTTCAAACTGTTCTCGTAGTTCTGCTGCAGGGCCTCCACTCAGCTGTGAGTCTCGCCACGTCCCCTGCAGCCGATGCAAAGACTGATTTAACTTCACCATCTGATCATGAAGTCTGAAAGAACAAATGCAAATAAGTAGTTTTAATTGCAGATGTCACCTGTGTACTTTATGTGAGCTATAGTAGAAGCAAAGGAGTCCATCTTCTATCAATATAAGGCCAATCACAGTATTACCTATGGAAGCCCAAGTGCATGGTAAGCTGTGTAAGGATGAGGTTCTCTGTGAGAAGACTGTATGACTGGGCAAATTCAATGGTTTGTTGAGGGGGCACAGGTATCAGACAGGTCTCCTTGTCCAAACCTGTAGACGAAAGTGTGATTAGCTCAGATTATTACGTGGGAAAAGCACATGAACAATAGAGTCGCACTGCATGTTGGCACAGGCAGTTCACCTCTCGCATGCACGTTTCTGTTGCGTCGCTCTTCCTCACTCAGTTCCTTCAGCATGCAGTATGTGGGGTTAAAGGTCAAGAGTTTAGGGGAGTAAGGTCTACAAAAAGGCTGGCAGAGCTTGAGCAGTGCAGATCCCAGATTTAGGAAAAATGCATCCGAAGCGTACATTTGAAAGAATATCTCGGGCATCTGGTTTGCCCAGATTTTGGTCCGCCCCATGTTGGCCTGCAGGCAACCGCCCAACCACGAGAGCAGCAGGTGTCGCGTCTCGCCGGACTGCTGAAGCAAGTTTTTCAGAATCTGATACAGCTTATCATGAAATTGCCCCATAAACTATAACACGAGAGAAGCAGAGATAAAAAAAAAAAAAAGAGTAAGAGTCTGAAAACACGAGATTAGAGAAGGCTACAGTAAATGTTGTGGATCTGTGCTCACCTGGTGTATATTTGACTCCTGAACCTTCATTTCCTGTGGGCTTGAGCGAGAAGGATTGAGGAAAAAACCATGGTTCTCAACCACACCGGGAGTTTTTAACAGGCATGAAATATTCAGGATGGTGCCTAGAAGAGTTTTCTGATACTGAAGTCCATTGTTGGGATCTTTGGGCTGAATGTGCTCCATTAATACCTAAAATCAGAAACAAATCTGCATTATCCAAACAATGTTAAAGATTTGTTTCATGTATTTGATTTACAGTATTGGAGTTTACTTTATCATTACTAAACAATAGTATGACGGTCCTAACCTTAGCAATGTCTCTTTGACGACTGAAGTACAGGAGAATCTCCAGGTAGGAATACAGCAGCAGCTGACAGAGGTCTAAGTCCTTGACTCGGCCTTGAAAAATATCAAACACTGGCACCATCACCTCCCCAAAGGTCCGCACCTCCTGATCAGCCAACAAACTAGCAATGACCTCCTCTAAAAACTCCACAACTTCCTCAAGCCCTGCAGTGACAATGACACAAATATTTTAATTCGCTCTGAAACATCTCACATCTTCTCAAACCTGATTCTACAGCAGACTTACGAGCTCCCCTAACAGCTTCTAGCAACAGGTCCAGCAGCTGCTCGTAGATGTTCTGACTGGTGTAGATCTCTGGTGTGAGCAGCACCGTTCGGGCGTTGGACACCGTCAGGTTCTTACAGCGCACGGCATATGACAATAGCTTCTCCGGGACTTTAGTGATCTGTGGGATTTTAAGAACACAGACACTGTGATTGCCACATCAACATAACCCTAACCCATTTAATACACTACAGAATGATAACATACAGGTTAACTCTCATTAAAAAAAGTCTTCAGTAGGGTTTCAAGATATATCGAAATTATTGAAATATCACAAACGTGCATATCACAATGGTTTGCAAAAACGAAACAATTTTGATACTTCGGAAAGTCATGTATAGTCTTCAAGTTTTAGGTTGAGGAAGAGTCTGACATGCAAATGTTAGTTGGATTATGTTTCTATTCCCATAACCAAAAGAAACTGTGTATGTAAAACATATTTGTTGGTTACATCATTTTTACATATACTTTACTATAATTCAAGTTTTTAGAAAATTAAAGCATTATCGTAGTTTCATATTGGTCTTCAAATCTAGTCAGCAGAATGCTGTACTGTGACAATACCTCTTCTTTAGCTCTCAGGTAGCAGGAATAAAGGTACAGTACAGCATGCTTCTCCCCAGCATCACGATCTGCTGAGAGGTTCACTACACTGCAGGACGTCATGTAAATGAGATGGTTTCCAGGTTCCTGCAGAAGAAGCCTGGTGAAAAGAGCCTGCAGGGAATAAATCAAGGAATTTTATTGTTATCCAAGTTCATATATGCTTCAATGTATACGTATGGAAAACAACGACATACTGATGATGTCATACCTGCTCTACGGTGTCCATGTTAAGCCAGTCCTGACCATCAAGATCAGCCGCCATCTCCTCAAGATACACACAGCGTGGTGGGATACCATTACCACCTTTTGTGCTGGGGTCACCTGGAATTATTTCACACAACACTGATTATCACAGACTCAGTTATCTGAGTTATTAGTAGCACATATTCAACAGTTATGCTTGCTGATAAACAGATACGAACACATCACTGACTATATTCCTTAGGGGTTGAATATCATGAAGACACATTTGACTAATTTGACTAATGCTTGTCTGCAGGAACCTCAAACATGACAATTTTCCAAACTTTGATTTCAACATAATTCCTCACACTGTGTTAATGACAAATGGACCACTGAGATAACTGGAGTAGCAGCGGAGAGCAAATCAATGTTATGAAGTTATTTAAATAAGAGAAACACAAATTACATAATATGCTAAACTGCAGTGGATGAGGTCATTCAAAACATTGCCGGGAAACTGTGTGTCATCATGATAGGGTGACCTAGACTGAGGTCATTGAGAACATGAGACATAGTTTTTATTAAATGACTAATCTAATGCACTTTCCTTTCAAACTATTAATAGTAAATTATGGAAAATGCATTAAACATATAAATTATGGAAAAAAGCAGTGGTTCTCTTGGTCACAGGTTTGCACTGATACTAAATGCAAACGAAAAACAGCTATAATAATCAGGAATAGTTAGGTTACCAAACTAAGTTGACATATCAATTATGCACTTTTAAAAAGGTAAAAACACTTTCCACATCTTGTTGTGGATCTTTTTGACATCCAAGGCTGAGCATCCAATTAAACTCTTATATTTTGATAATTTCTTCGTAAAAGTTAGCCAAATCAAGTAGATATTACCACAGGCAGGTCATATGACATTTCCTCTTTCTCAAAAACCATAAACAAAACTACACCATGAACACGACTACAAAGATACAAAGGAAAACATGACTCATGCTACATTACATGCTGCCGTTGAATGAAATCTCACTGATATATTAATGTATTTAATTGCTTTTAAATGCATTTATCATATTCCACAGCCTAATACAATATTCGGCCCAGTGTTTGTCATGCATAGGGCCAGTACATCACACTTTTGCTGTTTTATGCATCAGCAATGTCATAGTATTAATTTTCATGCACCCAGTTGATTTAACTATTTAACAATCATGAAAACAATCAGTAAATAAAATAAGAGGGTAGATGCTGGGCAGTAATGCGGCTGATTAGAATTGTTGCTCTTGTAGGTGTCCCAGCAGGATGTTTAATACTCACTGTTGTCCAGAGTGATAAGAAAGATTCTTTGAATCATGTGGTTGACATTGAGCTGCTCGCAAAGCTCCTGACGCGAGCGGAAAGATCGGCTGATCTCTGCCACTGAGTCATCGTTGTCATCGATGCTGTCAGAGACTGAGTTGTCGGACTCAGACTGGCTCTCTCCTGAATCTACAGCTGCAGGGGACAATTACTTAGTACAGCCACGAATGGAATGCAATTATCTCACAAATATAACCGCAGGAACTGTACAGCGCTGTTAATAACCCAGAACTTACATTGCTGCTCTGCTTGATATTGTTGCTTTTGGCCAGATGCAAACTGCTTTGCATCATCTAGGGAACTGAAGAGTGCCGCAAATGGGTTTTGTGAGATGTTCTGATTGTTATTGCCCTGGTCTGTCATTTCCCTGGAGCAGGTCCTCCATCAACAGGTGCTTATACTGCCTGCAAAGAAAAGTGTGTCCATTTGCTCCAGCATGTAATTTAACTCAAGTCCTGCTGTGATCCATCTAGGTAAATTTTTCTATTTCGACCACCATTGTGGTTTCGCTATACACAGCATATAAGCTGACACGGCACATTTAATAGCAATATGACTCACTATCTGGATTCCGTTACTTTTCTGACCTGTGTAACTAATCGACATGAATCGATTTATTCATTGGTCACTAGTAGGTGATTCAAGCAAAAAGCGAACTGATGCAAGCAGGCTGGTCAAAGGTGCCCTAACAAGAATCAACATGAATTTAAAGTAGTGTTGCAAATGCTCACCTGCTAAAAATACGTGTCAAATTGATCGCAACGGTGAACCATAAAATATAACGTCTTAAAAGATGTATTTAAACTCAAATAAACATCACCCTTTTAGCTGTCAAAGACATTATGACAGATCTCCTTCCTGGTTGTCTAGTATCGTAAGCTAGCTGTGTAACTAGCAACATGCTTAGCAGCCTACAGCGAGCTGTACATGTACTAGACAGCAGCCAAAGGCAAAGTCTACTAAGTAATACATCAGATGAAACAACTGCATTAAAAATGAGTCGACACCGCTCAGTGTCATACCTGGTTTGGGGCTGAAATATGGTAAAATGAGATATCAGATATGGTCCAACACAGCAGATCATGAACATACACAGAGGCGCGTGTGGGTGACGTCATCAGCAGAGGACGAGACACCGTCAGCTGTTACACAAATTGTTTTGAGGCGGTTCCAACTTTCCTGATCGGTCATATTTTAGGGTAGAAATTGATGGTGTGTAGTAGTAGGAAAAATAGCTGGTAGTTAGTATGGCTATCGAAGTTTTCCAAAAATATGAGACTTTGGAGATGCGCAGAAAGCTGATTGGGTGAGACTGATACAGTTATACTTTGCAATAAGATGCTTACTGTTGTTTTTAGGAAAAAAAAATCTATTTCACTTTCTTTTCAGTCAGTCCTGCAGACTGTTTTTCTCACACGATCCGCTGAAAATTGAAAGAGCACGGGGTCAATATTTATATGATGAAAAGGGGATGCAGTACTTAGATTGCATCAGTAATGTTCAACATGGTAAGAAAATGTGAAATACTTATGCATGCTTGGTTTGTATGCTTAGTTTTGAAGAACACTTAAAACAGTCCCGTCGAATACATCATATACGTTGAAAAATGTAATGTATTAATCCTATACAGTAATTACTAGTGTGTTTCTTTTGCAAGCTCACCATAGTTCTTGTATATGGTATATTTAATATATGTATGATTTTGATAAAACAGACTGTCGGATTACTTAAATAATTTTACATATTTCATAATTTTAATAATAATTATTATTTAGACCCACTCACATATTTAACATTTCTGTGAATTAATAGTTAACGTTGATAGTAAATCCATGCCATATTTTAATATATGCCCTAAAGAAATATGAGAAACAACAGCCACAAGTATATCTCATTATCTGTTGCTGTAATCCTTCATTTTATTTCGGGGCCACAGAAAGTGTCAAGTATTTTAATAACAAATCACAGAGCTATGATGATGTAGTTCATACATGCTGTGTTTGCAGTGGGTCACTGTCATCCCAGCATCACAGAGGCTGCTTCTGCTCAGATGGATCTTTTAAATGCCAACACCAGGTTCCTCCATGATAAAATAGTGCAGTATGCAAATCGGCTGGCAACCACACTGCCAAAGAAGCTTTGTGTCTTCTATTTTGTCAACTCAGGGTAAGTATCTCTGTTCACACAGTTCAAATACCATTTAAACAGAGCCAGTAATTGCTCCAATCACATATTGTGCAGTGATATACAGTAAAAATACAGTAAAAAATAAAATAGAAATCTTACATGGACGTTTGTCTCTATACAAAGTTCGGAGGCTAATGATCTTGCCTTGCGTCTGGCCCGCCAGTATACCAAACATCAGGATGTCATAGTGCTGGATCAGTAAGTGTTACTGAACTTTATGAATATGGAAGTTGTAACATGAATGAGGTTTGTAATAAATATAATTCAGTTAACAGCTGTTAATAAAAAGCAGTTGAACTCTGAACACTTGGTTGTGTTAATGATAATATTTTTTAACCTACTTCTAAGTGCATATCATGGACATCTGACCTCACTTATCGACATCAGCCCATACAAGTTCCGGAAGTTGGAGGGTCAAAAGGATTGGGTTCATGTGGTGCGTCCAGACTGCAAACAGACTTTTTAAACTTAATAAATGCTTTGTGCTGTATATTAAGGTTGCTTGATTATCTGCAGGCACCTCTCCCTGATACTTATCATGGTATCTACCGTGAGGACCATCCCAACCCAGGACAGGCTTACGCAGAATCAATAAAAAGTCTTATTGAAGAGGTTCATACGAAAGGTCGCAAGGTATGTATGTATTAAAACCAAAGCTGTAAAACTGTCTGTTTTTTCCCTGAAATACATTGATTATCATCCAGCCTTTTGTTCAGATTTCAGCTTTTTTTGCTGAGTCTTTACCTAGTGTTGGTGGCCAGATCATTTTCCCCACTGGATATTGTAAAAGAGTAGCAGAGTAAGTTCTTTACAACTGTGTCTTTATTAAAATGTATTTTCACTTATTCTTGTGAGTGTAAAGGCCCCTAGCAAACGTGGTCTTTATACTTACACATAGTAATTCAGCATTCATCTGTATTAACTTTTTTATATTTCTATATTAATTATTTATATTTATCTATTATTTTTACTTATATATATTTTATATAATTTATGTAATTTTTTTAAATATAATTTATTTTATGTATGCCTGATGTGACTGTATGTCTTACATTTTCCCCAGATATGTTCATGAGGCGGGGGGAGTTTACGTAGCGGATGAGATTCAGACCGGTTTTGGACGTGTCGGGAGTCATTTCTGGGCTTTTCAGCTTCAAGGTGAAGACTTTTGTCCTGACATTGTGACCATGGGCAAACCAATAGGCAACGGTCATCCGATTGCATGTGTGGTCACTACAGAAGAGATAGCTGGTGCCTTCACAGCCAACGGTGTGGAATACTTCAACACAGTGAGAACTGTTAATGCTTAATTGTTTCTTTCATTCAGCTTGTCTGCCTGAAAACGTCTGACGTTTAATGATTTTTGTTTCATGCAGTTTGGTGGTAATCCAGTATCGTGTGCCATTGGTTTGGCAGTTTTAGATGTAATAGAAAAGGAGGACCTTAGAGGAAACGCTTTGCATGTTGGAGCTCATCTGAAACATCTGCTCAGTCAACTTCAGACCGAACATCCAATCATTGGAGACGTGCGGTTCGTATAAAATGGAGAACATTTATTTCATCAACCTTTCCTAAACTGATATGCTACTAAAACCTCAAGCTGTATTTAAAAACAAAAAAATAATGTTTTTGTGTGTTATATGTTGTTTTGTAGGGGTGTGGGACTGTTTATAGGTATGGAATTAGTTAAAGACAGAGTTTCCCGAATACCAGCAACAGAAGAAGCAGCACAGCTTGTTCGAAAGTAAGAAATTTACATACTAACAATTTCTCTTGTTTTTCGGTCCTCATACAAAACAGGGGTTGGAAAAGGTGGTTAATTCTTCACTCATTTTGACTTACTCAGGCTAAAAGAAGAGCGTATAGTTGTGAGCACTGATGGACCATGGGAAAGTGTCATCAAATTCAAACCTCCCATGTGCTTCAGTATGGAGGATGCTGAGAGAGTTGCAATGTGCATAGGCCAAATTCTCAGAGGTTGGTAGAATTGTTGCAACTAACAGGTACAGTTTAGTTAATTTGTAACTTATAAATGCTTTATTGCATCTGGTAAGTTAATTCATCTGATTTTGTCTCTTTGCATTGGGTGCATCTGGTTAAAATTTATCTTTGGACTTACAGAACTGGAGAAGACCCCCGAAATGGAAGATTGTGGAAAAAACTGAGGTTAACAGAAGTTTAAATTTCAATGTTTAATGTAGTGCATATAGAAAACATTTTATTACATTTATTCATTTAGCAGAGTCTTATATCCAAAGAGACTTACAAAGAGAGGAAGCATTAAACATTTTGGCCTAAGAACCAACTAGCCAAGTCTACAAAGCTAGTGGAAATCATGTTCTGGTGCTATTTTATATCTCATAGAGAAAAATGTTTAAATTAGAACAATTTCCACATTAAATCACACCTGTACATTTTGCAGGCGAGATGTCAACAAATAATAAACTCATGATTTTATATGCCTATATGCAGTTATATACAAAGATATGCAGCATTTTTTAACATTTGTTTTAAAACCAAACCATATGTTTTACATAAAGACAACATTGTTTTCATAATCTTTGTATAGAATTTGATCTCACTGTGTTATGACAGTATTAAATGATCTTGTACTGTAAATGATGTAGTTTGCTTCAATAAAGTAAACAGTGACACAGAAATGTTGAAATGTGTAAGGATGTTTAAATTGCTGTTTTTAGT
>JAZGTK010013531.1:0-14264 GCA_036877625.1 Ambastaia sidthimunki | reverse complement strand
ACCACTGGACACTTCTTCTCTTATACACAACATTGCTGTAGATGCTCAGTGCGTCTGTGCTGGTAAGAATCGATTGAATGGATCTTGGCTTGCCTGGTTTTTCTCTGCCTGCATGAAAGAACACCACCTTCAGCTAAGACTTAAATCAAGGACAGGGCTAACAGAAGCAAGGACAGAGCTTCTCAGTGTTCCAACACAACATTACAGCTCAGTCAGTTTCCTTAACAATAGCGTTCAGGTCAGCCAGCCGTTAGTCTAGATTATTTTAGAAATCTAGACTAATGATCTTCTTCAGCTGTCAGTGTGTATATGCAGAGTAAACACTAATGTGTGTGCAACAGTCTGAAGGCAGGCAGGAGGAGTAATGCTGGAAAACTATGGTCAGGGTTCAGAGCCAAGCTAAAGCGGACAGTAAATTCAGCATTCTGCTCTCTGTGGGACTCCACATTCTTCCAGCCTGACACACTCCAAAATCTAAATATTCAATAATCATGGCATTCAATTACCATTTCTAAACCACATCTATTATTATGGTTTGGTATCAATAACTTACTGGAAATGAATTTCCACCTCTGCCAAGAAAAGAGGACCCAAAACATCCAAGTGGAACTAAAATTACCCAAATATTTCAGGCTTATGACAACACTGCCATTTACAATTAACAATCATTTGAGAAATAATAATCCAGCGCTTCTTGAACCCGGGCGGTTCTTTCAGCAGCTGCGTTCGGAATCGGCCATTCTTCATTCCTGTTAGACTAAACCGTTGCAGTACAGTGAGTGGGAAACTGCTGGGAGAGGACAATGACTTGGAAGTGCTGATCCGACATACCTGGCAGCTCCTGGCTAGCGCAACTTCAAAGGTTTCTACTTCTCTTTGAAAGCCATTATGTCTAACCCTGCTGGCTTCTCAAACAGCACACTTAACAGCTTCAGCATGTTTGGCACAGACTACTGACCCCAAAATCTCCAATGCAGAGGAGGTGCTAAAAAAACATTAATGAGGATTAAAGGCCGCATTGGATGAAAATGGGTCAAGCTGTATACTATGGTATAGCATGATGAATTATTCAATAGAATGTGTCTGGAATCTCTAAAATTTGAAAGCTAGGTAAAGGACACTCCACCTCATTCACCAGCAGAAGGATTTGCTCTGGTTTGGTATAGTTCGGTGTGTAGCGCACAGTGGCCAGTGGAAAGTTCCAGGCAGATGCTTAACAAATGGGATGCCACGTTTTGACCAGGAATGAAGCCTTATGCTACAAACAAAAGACAGAGTGAAAGAACCTACCTGACAGAGTTCTGTGATTTTCATGCACAGCGCTGTTGTGATTACTTGTTATCATTATTGTCATTGGAAAGGATGGCAGAGAATAGCTCAATCTTTTAGCTGAAACTTTTATCCACAATGTAATGGAACTGAGTCCTGACACAGTAAAACCAAAGCAGTGCTAAAACAAGCAGCCATCAGACAGAGAATACTCGATCCAACGTGTTTATGTCAGCAGAAAGTGACTGTCTGCTTTAGATATCACCAGAAAATCATGCTGTGAATATTACAGATTCTATATAATGACTGTCTTTTGTGGAAATAAAAACATTTTATAAAGGGAAAAAGCCAGACATTCCAGGAATTTCCTGACAGTTCCATACATAAGAAAGGTTGGACTGGAAAATCAATGAAGGGGAGATCAGGGCCGAAGTGTCTGAGACATATACTTAACCCTTTCACTGCTGGAAGTGTACCGGTCAGATGCTCTAATAATATAGCACTTGAACTGGAGCCAATCATGTGGCGGGTGACTACACTGAGTTCATTCCCTCTTTAATAAAACACTTTAGTGCGCTTCTTTCACCAATCTGAGAAAAAGATGGTAATAAACAACAGACTGATTCTAAGAACATTCATATGAATGTTTTATATTAAAGATGCCCTAAATTGCTTACTGTGACTGTACGTGCTAAATTGTATTAAGGTCTCTACTTATTGACTGTTAGAACAGTACATTCTCTATACATAATTCACTCAGGTGTTTAAAAAAGGTGCCCGGCGCATGTTTTTCTGCTAGTTTAATAACTTTTATTTTGACCTTTTTTAAATTTTCTGTCTCCTCAGCTCCTCAGCAGAGGTATTAGTGATGCTTGCAAAGCAAAGGGCGTATGAAAGGGTCATGTTAACATTATGCTAAGTCATGCTAGCATCATACTACTCTATGCTAGCATCATGCTAACATCATGTCAAGTCATGTTAGCATTAACCAGTCTGTTACAGTGTTATCATACATTTAGATTTAGTTACCTTTATATGTCACACAAAAACACAATAAACTCTGAAGGCCACTTTACACGCTGCTCAGAAGATCACTTACTATCTCAGTGGGCAGCTCTTGGAATGAGCTGTAAACTGGATCAGACTTTATGCTGAAGGTCCAGACCAGCTCCAGACTGAACAAAAACCTGATGGATAAAGCAACTCGCTGTGAATTGTTAATGTGTTGAAGATTTAATTATTATAGATTATTAGATTATTGCTATGAACAACATGACATCTGAAGACTTTCTCCTGTTTTGTTCTCTGTTGTTTGGCTTTATTTTCAGATGTTTCACTCAGTCTCAAGAGTCCTCTTATGTCACTCCAGGGGTCCTCCGGTGTGCTAGAGATCTTACACACGCGCAGGGATTCAACATATCCATCAGTTAATACCATCAAAATGTTAATCGTTTTCTTTCACAGCAGAAACATTTCACTTCAGAAGACATTTAATAATCCACTGGAGTTGTATGGATCACTGGTATTATGGATGAAAGTGCTTCTTGGCACTTTAAAATCTCTATTCAATGCCATTACAAAGCTGGGAAGAGACAGGATATCATTTACTATCTGCCTGATTGTGCTCAGCTGAAGAAAGAAAGTCATATACAGCTAGTGTTGTTAGTGGTAAATTATTCCAGAATTTTCCTTGTTGGGAAACTATTCATCTAATGTAAATTGACATCATATTGAACCGAACATAAATATGAGTTTGTTTTTGTTACAAATTTATTTGTGCTGTTCATTAAAGCTGCTGTTTCATTTCACTTACTCCATCTCTCTGCCCTGTTAAATTCTTAATAAATTCTTATTAAAATCAACATTTTTGGAACAAGACAAACATTTAAACAATGTGCAACAGTTGTTCAATAAACACAGAGTTCAGTGTTGATGGTGAGTGAATAACTAAAACTCTCCAGAGCAGAAGTTTTACAGCAGTGAGACTCTTGCACTGAATCTATATTTGGAGTGAAATGAGGCGAGTTATGTTGGGATGTGATGATGGTTTTGCTAATGGTCCGTGCTGAAGCTGAAAAGGTCTTTAGAAAAAGCTACATATGGCCTATTGGTCAAGGTCACAGGAGTCAAATATAAGGTCCAGACCGAAAGCTCTGTTGTGTTCATACATTAAACCTTTTCTTCCATATGCACACTGAAGGCAATGGCCACTGGTCAAATGCTATTGTTTGTCTCTACAGACTGAAGCTGTTGATTACAGTGTAAATGTGATTCTCAGTCCCTCAGCACAACATAATCTTTCTGAGTAGCAGTCTGTATGCCACAACTGCTACATTTGAAGTCATTCAAACACTAATTATTAGAACGAGGTGTTTAAAGCCAGACAAGGAACGCAAGGTCAAAAACACAACGACTTCCACAAAATGATGTAAATCACTCCTCAATAAACAGAATATTTCACTGCCTCTAAACTCAAAATGCAAACACAAGCCAAGACAATACGATCAGACAGAGTAAAAGACGTCAGAAAAAGACTGATGAGGTTATGGTGCAGAAGTGTCTTTTATAAAGCAAGGTGTTGTTATGTACATTAAACACACAAGCTTTTTTATAGGGTGTTTTGTAGTTCCAGACATTTGATTTCATGTCATAAAACATCATTTCACTTTGTTCATGTATTTGTTGAAGCAGTAAAATAATTGCGTCTTCCTGCATGACAGGACAGAACACACAGTAGACTAAAGCAAACACTTGTGTGGTCCAGTCTCATCTCAAGAGAGAGTCAGCAGGATTCCCACTCAAATGTTTCAGCTATTAAAGAGAAGGAACAGGGAGGTATAAACTGATCTCACTGTGCCACTCGCTGCCAATCTGCAACATTCTTTTATTTATAAGAATCAATTACTTGGAGGGAAAACTGCAGACTTAAATATCAAGAGAAAGTTTCTCCCCATGAARCATCCGATAATGAGAGCACACAGAGAGGCAGAGCTGTGTAGCGTTCTGTTCATGCTGGATCCTCCCACAATCCTGCATTATCCAGAGCTATCCAGAGGCCAGTGAGCGTGCTACAAGCCAATATCCAGACAACCTCCACTGGGGCTGTGCCCATATTAGGGTGTCACAATTAACATGATAATAACAGTGATTATTGATATTGTGTTTATACTACACAAATAATAATGTTGTGATACATTTGCCTTACCAGCCATAATGGCTCACTTGTGCTTCGAGTGTGATTTGATAGGAATCTGATAATCAGATGAATTCCTGAGGATTTCCTATCCAGTGTAACGTGTTGCCATAGCAACAGGGTGGGAGGAGACAGCTGTCTCTACAAACTCTCCTGTAGGAAGGTAATCACGGATCCAATGGGGCATGTCCGTGGGTCTTCCCCCCGGGAACAACACCAGTCCATGCAAAAAAACATCACTTCAGGGCACAGAGCTGGGCCCAGTGATTGGTCAGAGCAGACCAAAGCGTAATGTGTACGTGGGGCAGCACGAGGGCGAGTAAATCACAAGAAAATGTTCTGTTTTTTAATTTTTTTACATTTCTTTTAAGCTAGTTATGCTAAGTTACAGCTCAATACTGCAAAAGCAGTATTTCAGTATTTATTTATACATTTCTTTATTTCTGTATTTTATATAGAATATCCTATATTTTATATTCTATTTTTCTAGATTTAAATATTTCTATATTTTTAAAAAAGTAATACTCATCAGCTACTGTCAGATATTTCACTGTAACATGTTTTCTGAGTGCAGGTGAAGCATGTGTTATCTGCTTTCATCCAGCAGACACAGCTGCATGTGGTGCAGGTACGGGGAGGCTATGCAGGCCTGGACTTCACTGCGGGAAGAAGATTAACCCACAAACACGTGAAATATTGCATGTGTATCACGTTAAACACAACACTTAAGTCTCATGATGAGACTTCCACCATTGCTTATCGCCAAATTAAAATAAACCTTCATTACACCAACACAAGCCATCTAACCTGAAAGATCTGGAGCAGTTTTACCTTAATGAAAAAACATCCAGTGGCAAGATTTGCTAATAAAGACAAATTCAAAAAGATTTTTGTAATTGTAGCAAACTGTTGCCTTTCAAAGCCTTTACTTTTTGGGGGTGTTGGGGGTTCTCACACTCAGATAATTTTTCACACCTCAGCTTTGCATCAGTGCTCAGCACACAACAGTAAAATCACTGCACCTGTAAGTGTTGCAAAAAGCGAAATGTGAACCCTTAGAGTGTGTGTGTGTGCGTGTGTGTGTGTGTAAAAACTACTTTTCACCTCACCAATGCTATTACTGCTATTAGACACAAAGTAAATCTGAAGAAATGTGAAGAAAAGCCTCCACACTGCTTCAATAACCATGAACTATTCACATGCACTGGATAACAATACGATAAGCAACAAAGTGCAACAAAGTGGAAGTGAAATGTTTTGGAAAAAGCTCTCAAACGTAAACAATGATACACTGTACTGTAACAGCCCCGTCTCCACACTGGCAGGCACAGAGGAATTTCTACAAACTCAGACATGTCATTATAATTCCTCACTTCAATTACACTTCAGACCGTTGGGCTGCGAGTGGCGAGGAAACTCGAGTCTTTACTGCTTTGGACAGGAGCATGTAAAATTCATTAATGTCAGCACATTAAAAGAGCAGCTCTAAATGTTTTTTGTAGAGCTATTGCATAACGTGAAGGGGAGGGAAAATGTTTCAAGTGTTTCCAGCACTCCTGCAAAATGTTAAACAAAGGAAAGACAGTCTGACTCCAGCAATTAGGCAGCCAATGAGAGCGAGGCGCTCGGGGTCGCCGTGCCAGATTGGCCAGTCTGGGAGGAATCCGGTTCCTGTGTGAATGAGACAGTGAGGAGTCGTGAAGGTAGCGGTGAGAAAATGTGAAGTGCTGGATGAAAAGAATCCATGACGCTGACTTGTGTCTGTGTGGACAGACGTTATGTGTGTGTGTGCTTTACGGAATGGAGAACACACTGGATCTCAATGATGCTGGGGCTGTACACTGCACTCAAACACAATGTTTTCTGCTCCTGAATACAGTGACCACTGAAATATAATTCACATACGCATGACTCTTAACTGAGTCTTTGACTGAACAGGTCAGATTGTTCTCCAGTGCTTCTGTTGCTCTTACTTGAGGCTGGTGAGGTTTAAATGAGGTATTTACTGACTGCTTGTACTAAAATGACGTTACTCAGATGATGGGGAGGGTCACCTGCATTCACCCTTCATCACATTCCTCCGCCTGTCTACAGTCTGTTTAGGGATATTGTGATTGAAACAGCAGCCGCATCAGTCGCACGCTCGCCGCAGCATGTGTGTGTCAGCAGTGTCAGCAACATATTTGTGTCATTAGCATGAACATGCTGAAATGTTCTGAGATTCAAGTGTATATGTGACATTTGCCATTTAGAGTCTCCTCCCACCCTGTTGCTATGGCAACACGTTACACTGGATRRGAAATCCTCAGGAATTCATCTGATTATCAGATTCCTATCRAATCACACTCGAAGCACAAGTGTACGGGGAGCCATTGCRGTCCAGGTTTGGAAAAATGGGCCAGTAATAAGACGGTGACTTTTCTAGCATAATGCTGTAGCTTAATTTTTCTTAAGTTAACGCAAATGAACTAACTTATTAAACTCAGAAGACACTGTCAGTGTATCATGGTTACACAAATTATTGAAACAATGATGGCAGTGTTGGACTTAAAATGTTTTTAAGTCTGTTACGGCTTAGTCTACTCTCTATTGGACAAAATGATCAATTTCAGCCTTCATCTGGGAGTTGAAATAATTGATACTGGTAAGCGTGACCTTTCCAACATGATTAGGTAATGCATGAGTTCTGCATCGCAGAGTCCGATCAATGCAAACATTTGTAGTTTAAAAGTATTATACATTTTTAATTTTTTCCAAAAATTACACATTGTTTTGCTAGACAAGAACCTTATTTGTCAGCTAGGGTTGAGCCTTTGAAGCTGCCCTAAAACTTTATTTTGGACCTTCAAAACAATGAACCCAATAGATGAAGAACAATCCTGGAATGTTTTCATAATCAGTTTTTTGACTAAAGAAAGAAAGACAGACACATCTAGGATGACATGGGGGTGAGTACATTATCAGGTGATTTTTATTTTGGGGTGGACATATCCTTTAATTCTCTCCATCACGTTCAGTAATCAACTCTCAAGTCTGTTACCAAGCAACCGGTAACACGCAAGGTAAACAAAAGATTACAAGGTGATGAAATGACGTTTAATTGCGTGTGTTTCCCGCAATGCTGTGGTTCTTTGTAAATAAATGACTTTACTCAACCAATATACAACTTCACTGTTGTAATTCACACTTTATTTTCAAATGTTAATTCAGATTATTTCTGTCACTTAAACGCTGTCACACGCGGCACATTATCTGGGTCTTCCGAAAGTCCTTTTACCATCAAATATTGCTGTTTTACATCTTAAATTATTGTGTTTAACAATGTTTATTCTTGTACAGGCATAAGTGTGTATTCCACTTGACTTTCAAAAGGTTTACACCAGGTTTGGGTTATGCTAAAGTTTGGATAATTTTAGGATTTTTTGGTCAGGTTAAGATGTTTCTGTAATACACTCTTCCTATCTGTACCTAAGATAAGATAAAACACACATAAAATGTCGTTCTGTTTGTTCTAACTGAAATTGCCATAGTAACCAAACAAATAAGACAGTTCAGATCTTTCTGCAACACACGACCAGGTGCACAAACTCAAAATAACAACAAAGTTATTGTGAAATATGAGTCATGTATGTGTGGACACATTACACACGCAAGACTGTAACAGATGAGATTTCACACAGATACTTTAAAACAATGATGACGGCTGATTCTGTCATATGAAATCTGAAGCAAACAACAGAGAATATGTCAATATTTCTGGAATAAATATTGAATGCCTGGCGTGGACAGTTCAGGATTGTGATCCCGACTGAATGCAGGTATGATGTGCTGTTATGAATGTACAAACTATTGTATTACTGTTGCTAGAGCTTGCACTTCATGAAACAGTGCTCCGATATCAAACCCTCTGACTTTTGTAATGATATAGTATGTGACATTGAATACCGTTCTTAGACCATATAATTCAGTAAATGCAAAAAAGTTGGTAAACAAAACACATCAGGCCCACCTGCATGCCCCCCCTGCATGCATTAATAGCTTTCCAAGCTATTAATTAATTTCAAATAAATACACTTATTTCCCATGAAAAAGGTGTGCAGGTTTTGTGTGGGCCCACACATTTCCCATAATTCTGTGTGTCCACACATACCTGAGAATGTGCAGCTAAGTATTATTCCAGGAGAATGTGTGTCTGGAGATCATCTGCTGTATGGTGATCATATCACCTCCATCTTCCTCTCCTGTCCTCATTCTCACTCACACCTGTGGGACCTAAACACATATCAGACATTGAAATTTACACTAAAATGTATTTTATGCTTTGTGTGACTAATCAAACATGCCTGTGTTTCTATTCCAAACCCTCTGTAAAATGATGGCTCAAATAACAGTGTATTTAACGGGTAGTCCTCTGAGAAATACAGTCCCATACGCAGGAATGTTTGAGGTTGTGGATCATGTATTTTTGTAGTGCTCCTGTATCAAAGAGCAGAACTAAATCTAATTTTCTTGCTGGTTGCTCAAGCACTGTTAGCATATCATCTGATGTAATTATAATTAAATCATAAAGAAGAGTTCAATCATAAACTACTCAGAATAACCTCTGTGGTAATGTTGCAATGTCACAGATAATAACACATATACTGTATATCAATACATGAATATACAATTTAACAGTGAACTCAAACTTACATTGACAGCAGACGTACAGTACAATGATGTCACTTCTCAAAAACTAGATAAAAGGGAAGACTCAAGGCTTTCTCCATATAAGGGATTCTCTGTAAACACATAAAATTATATTTTTAAAATCGCCTTTCCTGCTGTCTCTAATGCAGTTAAAAATACAAGACTGGCATATCAAATACAAACTACCTGTATTTAGAGCACATGACCGTCTGTAAAGCTAACATCCAGACAACAGACATTCCCAACCTAGCAATCCAGAGCACTCAGCCCTGTCCCAACCAGTACGAGAAACGACATACATTCTAAATTGATTATTGTAATTGAAACATCACAATTAATCTCATGCAAATAGTGTTATAGTAGAAAACCCACCTGCCTCCCTCATTTTTCTGAGGGTTCGTCCAGGTTTTCACCTCTGCTTACAAGAATCCAGACTAAGAAGTGTTATTACATTATCATTGACTCGATTCCTGTGGAATAAATCATTACAAACCACATTTTATTCTGTTGCGTGTTTGTTTAAATTCAACGGTTGAAATAAAAAAAAAAAAACTAACCTTGTCAGGGAGGCCACAGATGTTTGGCCAGATATGAGAAGCAAGAGCAACAGAAATTTGTATGAATATGTAAGTGTGGGAAAACTATTCTGAATCACTCTAGAGACAAGAACTTAGACTCAGACTGTGCCTGAATCATCTTTATAAGCTCCTTTGGGAAATACAGCTGTTATGTCAGCACACTGAAGTCCTTTTTATGAAATTCTCTCATTAAATATTAAAAAAAATTAACTTAGCTCAAGTTTCCTTTAAATAGATTTAGAAGGTTTTTCCAACCACAATGGAAAGACTTACCTTCCATGGAAAAGTATATTAGCCAACATGGCATTCATAGATGTCTTGTATTCCAGATAACCACATAGATACATAGAGAGACAGAGCGAGAAAGAAATTACATAACAAGTCTCCATTTCTGAGGTCAAACATTCAGTTCTGTTGCTTTTAAAGGTACATTGTATGTAAATGAGCAGACAATCTAAATGAGATCATCACAAGTAAGCTCACAAAGCTATAAATGTTATACATCAATGTAACACTTTATTCTATAAGCATTCTATAAACTGAGTCCCTCAGGTTTCAATTCTGAAAATGACTTTGGTGAAGTTTTATGTGTAAACAGAGCCGTACTGGAACTGGTTTCTGTAACATCATAGATTGTAACAATAATTGCACACACGCACGAGTAGTCCCCTTCATCAGCTACCACACGCTCAGCATTTATTAATGTGCCAGTTAGTGCTGCATCACTATCCCACCACGTGAATTACAAAATACCCACTGACCTTTACTGTATGACACAAAACCTGAAACATTTCAAAACATCTTCTTTTGTGTTCTACAGAAGACAAGTCACTTTTTAATCATCTGATTTAAAAAAGAAACAACACATGCCAAACTACTGAAGTTAAAGCACTTTTTTACATCAGCTCCCACAAAGATATTGACATAAATTTTAATTCAAAAAACTGTAAACATACATGTTTGTATTGCGTTTTTATTAAATGACTTACTATAACTCTGTTGAGCGGGACACAGCATCGTACAGTACGTGTGGACCCCAGGACAGAAGCTGATTATAGCTCAAGCACAGCTGACACCAGCTCTGAACCACACCAGCAGGCAGCCAGAAGCTTGTCCTACTCCATCACATGATCTACTTGAAAGTACTACCAAATTTGCAAGCCCTCACACATGCTCTGCTATGCACGGACAGACTGTGTGTTCATGTTCGGTAATTGCAGTAATCTGCTGTGGGTAGACAGTGTTGAGGGCAACACGTCTCCAGTCATCTGTGTAAACTGTGGTTCAATGAAGAACGGACCCACGGCTGATGGAAATGTTAAAAGCAGGGGTTGGCAGAACTCATTTCTATTATTCATCAAATGTACTCTTGTTTCTTGTTAACCCTTCATTTACACACAGTGCAGTACAGAACAACTCTTGACGCTGGCACTGACTGTCCTGCCACGGACAACTTCCGGTTTGTGGAGATATCTCTTCTAATAGAAGATCTCTGGCACTTCCCGTACACAGATGCCTCGTATCACAAGCGAGAGGAGTCATTTTACACCTGAACCCCACAGGTCTGAAAGCAACAAATATCTTACCAGAGCATTATGAAGCAAAGGCTAATTTATACTTCAAGTTTATTGTGAACACTATTATGCCACTTTCTATGTCCTTTAGATATTAGACCGAATGTGTACTTCATTTTCTCTGTCTTCTATCCTCTACATTTCTCATGTTACAAAAGTATCATAACAGTATTTCATGACATGTATCATTACACACAGTCATTACTCACTGATCAGCAGTGAAACTTGCCACGCGACACATAACAACCAACAGCGCTTTTGAATACACTTGGATAAATAACAGAAAAGTGTTATTAGTGACACTTTCACAGCCTGTCAGTATAATTGTCAGTATAATTCACTATTCAGCTTTGCTGTATGAAAAATGAGCAGTGTGGGTTGTGTCTAACAGCTCAGCTTGTGTTTCATATAGAACACAGGCTGAACGCCAAGAAGGCAAATGAATGAGGACAGAGTTTGTTTTAGATTGTCGGTGAAGTCAGGTTAGCTACACACACTCTTAGTTTAACTAGGCTGCACTAAATTCAGTCTCACTTGAGCTCTGAGTTGACCAGTGCTTTTTCATGCCAAATGCACAAATGGCCCACAGCTGTTCTGCCTCATCGGATTATGAGCTCTATACGGTCAGCAGAAGCCCTGTGCTGTGACACAGACAAAAGCTCTCTGATGATGATGCCAGCGACGGGTTGTTTGCTCTGAGGTGTCGTGTTGTATCAGAGACACACCACAGAGCAAAGAAACACGCTGACAGATTCCTGCCACCAGCCGCTCGTATCACACCACTGTCTTTAACACTTCACATTCATAAACCAGTCCAATTTTGCAGCTAATGTCTGATTTTGGCTCATTCTACAGGAGGCTTGGCAAACTCAATATCACTTCATTCCTGACACCAGTATGTACTGATAAGAAACCCATTTAGATTACAAACACATCAAATGTGAGTTTTTGAGGATCTCTGGTGAAGTCAGAGTGATGAACATGATGGTGAACAGCAACCTTTTAGGTTAACTAATAAGTGTATAATCTTGAGTGCTGAATTTTTTAACCACGTAAACACTATAAATATTTGAGAGGGATTATTCCTATCCCTAATGCATTTGTAAGTTTATCATAATAATAAGCAGAAAACATGACACTTCCACAGTCCTTTTTCCCATTTGGAATCCTTAAACAGAGTATCATAGAAGCTTCTCTCTGTTGTTATCTCCTGACCTTCTCACCTGTAAATCACTCGTACTCCTCCTGAACTCTCTTCAGGACTTTCACCTGTTTGGGACACACAGTCAAACAAGCTGTTTAATGTCACACATCAGAGCAGCCAATCAATTGCTGATTCAGACGGTCAGATGGCCGATCTCTTCTGCTAATTTCTGCTAGTTTTAACCAAATGAGTTCATTTAGCCTATGTGTAGCCAAATAGCAGTTAAACATCTAAAATTATCTTTATTTGTATGTTTTCGAAGAGCTGTATCTTCCTAAAGCTTTTCTTTCGTCTGAATAATGTGTGAAAAACAGCTGTTTTTTCTGTGTTTTTTTTCTTAATGAATGGTGCTTTAGACAGGTGTAGCTCAGATGGAGAATTGCCCCTCAGAGCAATCTTTCATAATTCATTTTTTAAAAATTGCTCATTGTACTCATTTTGCCAGCACAAGTTAAAATCTTTTTTGAGTTTAAAGGCATCACTAAGAACCCCATCACTGTAGCATGCATGACACAGCAGAAAACAAAGACAGATCAAAGATGTTTCTTTTTAGCCTAATATTGAGACAGCATTGCGGTGTCCTCCTGGAGAAAGACAATCTCATCAGGCACTTTGTCAAGCTCACTGAAACTAGGTGTCTATGTAGGCATCACTTGGTGGTGGCTCACTTAATTTAGAAATGAAGCCCCAGTCTATGGTAACACTTAAGTATGTGGACCAGTTTTCACTTTTGTTTTTATTAGCTTGTATATTGGCTGTTTATTAGTACTTATAAAGCACATATTAATGCCTCATTCTGCATTACCATATTGTACTGTATATTGACCATATTGTACAGTACACCATATTGTATCTCTTATCTGTACCCCATAGCTACACTTAAACACAACAACTGCCTTGCTAAGCACTAATAAACAGGAAATTAGGAGTTTATATGGTGAATATGTGTCCCCCATACTAAAACTACTTACTGAGTTTGTCAGTTTTACTGTTGCAGGTTTAAAATTTGAGTAAAAACCTGAAAATATTTGCAGCTGTATTTCTACCAGTGTAGCAGATAAAAACAAACAAGCCTAAATAGCATTCACAGGCATGAATGTAGAGAGATGAGTTATTACAGTCAGCGTTCCTCTGGTGTCAGATTGGCCCTCTGGGCAGCAGGCAGATCTCTGTGTTTTGGAGTGGTGACAGTTTGTTGCATAAGTACAACACAAGTATGCTTTGAGCAATCATTGTGCGTTTCTGAGGTGTTCTCCTCAGCCAAACAGCTCACAGACTCATATAAGCGTTCTGCTGATAATTCCTTCGTGAATATCAAGAACAACATCTCTGCGTGGTGTGCATGGTGTTCAGGTTCCTCTCAAACAGATCACATTTAATCATCACAGACTCTTCACGGTTTAAAAATGCCATCTCAACACTACATCTGCTTCACCAGTCGCTGCTGTACTGACATGAGACCAAACAAATGTGTCATGCATGAAGATGAAACTGCATGTAAATGTACAACATGAGCTGAAGCAGTTTGAGAAGAGTTTCAGATTACAGATGAACTCTGAGTCTGGACAAAAGGAAACATAAGAGAGAAGGCAGAGATCATGCTGATCTTTATAACAAGAGAAGCGTCACTGGAAATATATACATAAAAAGTCAGTTGAGTGTACTCTTTCATAATCCTGCTTTATAAGCCTTAAAAAGACAACACAGCACACACACACACTCACACACACACTCACACACTCACTCACTCTCTCACA
>JAZGTK010013530.1:0-14264 GCA_036877625.1 Ambastaia sidthimunki | reverse complement strand
AAGAGGTGCTACAAAAATATTGATTCATTAATTTTTGTTTGGATGAAGAATTTACAAAGTATACACTAATTTAAGATTAATATATTTAAACTTTGAACTAGGTGTACAATTTTGTAATTGAAATTTTGACATACTGAACACATTAAAATACAGCCCATGTGACATATACTCAGTGTGACAACTAGCCCCAGTCTCACTATGCTCCTCTACAGAAGTTCTTCCCACGCTATTGTTTATGACAGTTTGTCAGAGGTTGAAGGCATTTCTTGGATTCACTTCTAAAGCCCTCATGAATAAAACACACTGCCTTCAAAAACCCTAAATAATTCACCTTTTCACAGATATCAGGCGATCTGTCACTCTGTGTGACACTGATGTGTTGGTCCATAGTTCATTGTAAATATCACAAAAACGGTAATGAAACTGTTAAGGCATAAAATGCATATTTTTCATATATTTATATTTCATTTTCATATAATTGCTGATCATTTATGTTGTGGTACAGATCATGCTGTCTTCCATTTGAGATTTTTGTGTGTATGAAACAGATTAATATCAAACAACATTTGCCAACTTTGTTTTCATTAGTAGTATTTGCTTTAAATATTGAACATTTGCTGTAAATATTACCCAATATTAGATTTAATTAAATTATTTTTTAAATTAAATTATTAATTGCTGTCAAAGATATTTGACTACATAATGCTGCAACTGACCAATCATAAACAAGCATTTCTGATAGGCTTGTAATAATACTAGAAATGTAGTGTCTATTTTTGTGTTATTTTATTTACCAGGTAAAAAGTTCTCTTTATCACTCATCAATAATTGCATTTAAAAATGTCCCAAACTCACCAGAGCACAGTACATCTCAGGTGGGTCTCCGCAGGTAATGTTGGGTGGGTCCAGAGACACTCTTAGGTATTTGGTCATGTCAGTGGCTTCAGGTTGGCAGGCCATATAGTGCCAAGCCAGGCGGTCCTCTGCGTACACCTGTGATTTACAAACATCATAGTGCCCCCATGAGGCTGGGTAATGCTGCATGGCATGACACCAACTCACCCACAGGGCCTGTAGTACAAACACTAGCAGTAAGTACATGCTTCCCGCCTTCTTGTGAAGCCTCATTAAATGGAATCTGATAATAAGCAGGCGGAGGTTGACGAGGCAGACGGCCTCAGTGCTATTGCTGAACTTTAATGGGGGAAAGAGTCTGGAATCTGTGGCAGCATGCCAGCTTTGACTCAGCGTCTTTAGACCAATCTAATTTCATTCATTTGTTTCTGCCGGTCTGATTGCGTTGCTGGGGTGGTCGTACGTGTTTTGACGAAGCTGCAGTAAGTCACAGGTCTGAAAGAGTGATATTAATTTCTTCTTGAAGCCATTAGCAGAGGCCATTTCAGGACATCCTCTCGTTCATTGCAGTTTTCTGTATGTCCTCCAAAGTCTGTAGGGGAGAAGAACAAAAGGAGAAGAGAACAAGAGCATGTCAGTGAAGGAGGTTTAGGATTGGTGTTGTGCGAATAACGAGGAGCCGGGTGGGAGAAGGTGAGGAGGTCCGGGTCAAGTGTTTTCTATAGCTCAGACAGATATCATAGAGAAATATCCTAAAAATATCTGCTTATTACGGAAGACAAATAGCCATACATCCCTCCAGGCACAAACAGACCGTGTAAGTCTGCACATCTCTCAACAGTTCAAGTCTCAACAATCTCTCAGCGCTTTGAAATTCAAGGATTATGTTCTAGTGAGAGGCCAGCCTTGGAAGAAAGAGGCCAATGTTGTGCAGATACTCTTGTAGGTATAGAAAACAGAACACACTTTTTTTATATTTCATAGACTATAAACAATGTAATAGACTGTTTTAATCTTCTTCATGTTTAATCTCCATGTTACGTAAAACAACTGTAATTTGAAAATTAACCTCTTCTGGTGCTTTTGAAAAGTTCTTAACTTTAATTACTTGTGATTTAATCAAAACTGAAGAGGCAGACATTTTTAATGTAGCTATTTTTTCCTGTCAGGTATGAAATTTCATATTTTAGAAAAAAAAGTGTACACACACACACACACACACACACACACATATATATATATATATATATACACATACATACATACATACATACATACATACAAATGTATATCATGTGCAGGAGTGTATATAATGTGTATCATTTTGCTTTGCGCCTGGGTCCCAAAACAGAAGGTTTGATGGTTTTAAGCATGTCATAAAGTTGAAAAATCATTCTCTTAATTACTAACACACTTTAACTATCAGTAACTATTAATACCTATTAATACTATTAATAACTATTAAAACCGCCTTCCACATGCACACACATGGCCATAGAGTATGAAAAAACATGCAGATTTTACAATGCACTGCTCCATGTTAATTTTCATCATATCCATCAAATTGAGGAATCCCTGTTGGAGGGGTACGGTTGACGTAATTAGATCCATGCCCCCTCAAATTGGGGAAGAGCAATGATAGATGAGACAGAGGAGCTACTAAATGTGCTGTGTCAATCATGCTGACGTCTAACAAGGAGCCAATTACCACGTTCAGCCCCTGGCACGGGGTAGGATGTGATTAATAAGACATTACTGTATAGCCGTCAGCATCATGGGTTTCATAAAAAATGGCAGTAATAGGACTGAAATAGTGGCTGCTCTAAAGCACATGTACAGGCGATGAGTTTAAGGCGGCAGTCACGGATAGAAGGATAGATAAGGTTCGGTCCGATATCACACAACTGTTTTATCACACTACTAATCCAGATGAAGCGTCAGTCTCCCAGTTCTGTGATTGGGTTACTGTAGAGATGGGAGAGACTTTTTTCCAGCACTTAACACCAGGAATTTGAGATGTGTGAGCTTATCACTCTTGCATTAGAGAGGAAACTAATACATCTGAGGGAGATAGCTGAAGTATGAGAGCTTCTCGGAATTCTCAAAAGATGGATCGAGACAGTAGAAGCGTCAGATCTTTATAAATAAAGGGAGTTTTTTTTTTCTAAAACAGCGATTTCTGTATTGAGCAACATATGTAAAACAGACAGTATCTTGTTCAGCCTAACAATATTGCCCATTTGTTACCAATTTAGTTTAATTGAGAGAGATTCTACAATTTCTCTCCTGCACAGGGAGCAATACATTTTCTTAACATCAAGACTCCAGCAGTAGGAAAATAAGACCAGAAGAGAAAAAAAGAAGAAAAAGACATGAATGTTTTACAAGTGTCCCATATGTCCAGAAAGAAAGAGAGAGAGAGAGAGAGAGAGAGACAGACAGAGTATGCTGATGGGTATTTCTTCATTCCTACGCTTTTTTTTTTATCAAAGCCACTGAAAACACCCAACACCCCCCCGTGTCCACTTGTATCTTACTCCCTAGGCAACTGAAGCATACCAAAGTGATTTTAAGTCAGTAGCCACTCAGAGCATATGGCTTGCTTTAGTTACAGCCACTCGTGTGAGCCGTTAAACCGCTGTGAATACTTCTGTTTATTCACTGGTCTTTTTACTAATCTTGTTGTCCCTCATAGTGTCAATGCTCCTGACACGCCTTGATCATTCTGGCTTTTTCCCTCTTTACCTCCCCTCTGCACTGCTTCTCTCAAACACCTACTGCTCTGTGCTTTACAAGGTCTGATTGTTGAAAGTGGAGCTGTCCAGGTGCTGAAATCGAAATGAGCCTTAACAGCTTAGCACCTTTCCTGTGTAAGTAAGCTTTTTTAAGGTTGTGAAGCTTTGTTTACTGTTAGTCTGTGAACTGACAGAATAGCATCTGCTATGGTGTTAATGATGTCAGTTTGAAAAAAAAAATCTTTTTTTATTTCAAAAGTAGATCAATCTTTTTCCAAGTATACTGCTCAACTTTGTGGGAAAGCATGCTTTATAACAAGTATACATATTGAACGTTTGAAACATAAAAGAATACACGAATGAGTTATGACCATCAGCCTGTCACTTCTGTCCCATCGGACCATATTCACCACATAGGAAAAGTACATGCATAATTAAATGCCTTTTTTTCCCTGAAAGGTTTGCATGCTTTGACACAGATGAAGGTACGTACGGTCTAAAGTGCTACTCGCATTTCCACGCTTGAGCACGGGCGCAGTACTGAGATCAACACCCGTTCTTCCAGTTAACTCCACTGAGTAAAATGTCTGTCAAGCTCCATTTAAGAAGAAAATCATGCAAATGCATAAACACCCCTTTTTGGTTGACCACAACATGTATCAAATTCCCGTATTAATGTAATTTCATTGTAAGTTATAATTAATGATTATATATAGACGATTATAATAGACGAGTAGATAAAGTTCAGCAGGAGTACCACATGTGTTTAACAAAACAATCTTGAAACAGTACGATTCTTAACAACAGCACACTACACAAAATAGTTTTTCTCTGAAGAGGAAATTCTTACGTTCATTTAAAGTGACAATGTTTAAACCGTTCACCGCACCTAAAAACTCGTTCCTGTCCATGAGGAAATGAAAGTAACGAGTACAAAACGAATGTACTCTATGAAACATTCCTACTAAATATATCTGTAATTTTTTTAAAGAAAGGTAAACTAATGCAGTGCATCAATGCAGTTTTTTTTAAAACAACAACGTAATAAACTTTATTGCGGTGTAATCGATTAAGAGCCAAATGTTAAAGAATAAAGTAACTTTTTACCTGCAGCAATTGACTGTGCGCAGTTGCAGATTTATTGAGAATATACGTGTGCATGGGTGATAAGATTCTTGATTCGCGCAACACATGCAAGCGACAGATAAAACCTACCTTCACAGTTTTCCAGGCTGAATGCATCCACTGAATGAACACGTTCTTTAATTATCAGATCAGGTCCCAGAAATTTTACTCCGAAGTAACGGACGGAGAAACACGCAGTTTCTACTACACCTTTGTCAACTGTTCATCAACCAGCTAAACTATTACACAATGATAATTCGGCATACTTGTGTGAACTCCGTCCCTTTTCAATAGGAAATCATTGCAAAGACCATCTGTCCATTAGAGTTTTATGGCCAAACTTACATCAAAATCTGCTCTTACCTAACCTGTCCGGAGAGAACAACTAACATGCTGAAAGCGACGGTCTCCAAATGTAAGTTTGAGGCAATAGAGAACCGTATTCAAGCCCGGTGTTTGACCGCTCCGCTGGGTCCTAAAGGAACCCACTGCCGCAGGAATGTTTAGGCTGCTTAAACAGTTTAACCTGTTAGATATACATATGTGCATCTATACATGTTTCTCAAGACCAAATGCGCCGTTTGTTGTCCAGATAGGCGGCTTCGAAACGTTCAAACGAACGTTCAGATATAATAAGTTCTAATGTTTTAAAGAAATTACAGGTAATTCTTCGTTGCTAAACAATTTCGACAGAGTAGTACAACGTGACTTATGTTTAATGATTAATATTTCTGTGTTTGTTAAAAAGCGCGTTTAAACGCGCAATTGAGGAATCGTGGCTGTAATTTGGTGCGCTTTTAAAACTGCATTGGTTTGTGTCCGCGTTAAATGGCAAGTTGCCGTTTGCATTAAGCAGAAATTGTCAAAAAAATCGACGGCTACTGACCTTTTAGCTCTTTGTGAAGCTACTCAAGCAAATGATGTTTTCCGTAGGACTGCTTATGAAAAAATATAGCCTCCATTCCTTTTGAATAGCTGGAGCACAGTTCAGAGATCAGAGCGCACGAAGAATGATCAGCAGTGATTCCACGTGTACGATTCACTTCATCTATGATCTACTCTTCAAATTTAAACGATAACCAGCATTGTCATTGTGAAAATTTCAGTTGACCTGTGTCTGTCATGATAAACTACATATTGATAGACTACTTTACAAGAAAGCAATATGACCAGAGGTGTTGACTTAACTTGATAACCATAATACTTTAAACAAATAGATTTTTACCATCAATTATCGGGGTTTGGACCCACACCTCTAATCTGAATTTTAAAGAAAATGTAAATTCAGTGTTTTTCACAGCATCAATAATTTCACATTTAGCTTCTTTTTATGAGCTAATATATGAAGGGTGAGTAAATTGTGTGAGAGTGTTTGAGTGAGTGTGTTTGTATGAGACAGAGGGAGGCTGAGAGACTAGAGGTTATCACAATTGATTTGTACATGTACAGGACAAGATCTAGTTTATATGGAAAATGATTGTAAAGCATTTATCGTCTCCAACTTGCTTTAAAACGCATGTCTGTGCTGATAGAGATCTTGTGTGTGACCCAACAAACACACATTGTTATTGATTACCTAAGCCATTTATATGCAACAAAGTCCTATAAACCCATTAAAAAGTTGCAAGGCAATTTCCATTCTGATGAAGGGGATTTTACTGCAGCCAAGACCTGAATAGCTATTAACATTTGACTGAAGTACACAACTCTGCGAGCATCGTAAGGTGCAGCCTTTGTTTGCAGTCAGTGTTGCGATGCACTTGACATTTCTATTAAATCTTTGATCTTTGAATCAGCCTTACAGCCACACAAGGTATCAGCCGGACACGAGCCAAAGTCCTGCACTTGTGTTCTGTGTTTTGATTGGATGAGGAATGCTGGGACTATGGACACTTTATGTTACCACTGCTATTGTCTTCTACACCTATTGTTTTCATAATTAAGTGTAAAGTTTAGCATTCCAATTGGATTATTTTACTTAACAAGAAAGAGTACAGTGTTGTTTTTGATTGTTTAATTCATTTATAGACTCGTGCAAACATTGTTTTGCCAGCAATTTCCTGTTTTTTCTTAGACACCTGTTTTGGGGGACTGGAATGTCGTTTTCAGTCTCTTCGGCTGTTGGGTTTATTGATGGCTTCAAAGAGAAGCCCACCTGCCTTGGCTTTTATCAGCTACAACCTCCCACACAATGTAAGCAACAGAGTTTAAACATCGGGGAGTTATATTGTTTTTCCTGCTTCACTATAAGCAAGACCTAAAAACTTCATGAAAACACATCACAGTCTCAAACATGCTGAAACACTACAGTGCCACTGTTCCATTTCCCCAGCAACTGTTTTTTATTTATTTGTAATGACTTATGGCTGTCAGCTATGCGGTAGCATTGTTGGATCTGGGGATATCTTGTGCATTATTTGTTATGTAACACTTACGTATCATCTAGGATTAGAGCACTGAAAAAAAATGTGTCTTAATTGTTTCGTGTGTTCACTGTGGTATAGTAAAACTAAATAAGATTCAATACATTTTAAGGCTGTAATTGTGGCATGTAATCGTTTTTTTAATACTGTGTAAAATAGCACCATTCCTAAAGCAGAATCAATACAAAGTGACTGTGAGCAGCTGAATCCAGCTGGAGAAGAGCAGGCATCATGCCCATATCCCAGGCACCTGAGCCGCACTGCGTGCTGTGATGGATGCCATCATTCATTTTGACGAGTGGAATATTTTAGCACTCAAATTCCCCTGGATCCTTTCATTCCAGCCTGGTTTCATGACAGCAGTTTGATACCTCATACTCAAGCTCAACGTTAGTTTCATTAGATCATAAAATTGTCTTCCGGTTGGTTTCAGGTTTTTCAACATGGCTTTTTGCAAGCCCTGTGAATAACGTAAAGTTGGTCTTTTTTTTTTAAGAACTAGCTTCCTTAGCCACTTTTTTCTATAGAAGCCAAATCTATGAAATGCTGATAAGGTTGATGACACCCGAGTCGTTTTTCTCCTATTTTATCTAATAACCTCAGATAGTTGGCTGAGAGTGTTGTAGCTTTTGGGTCATGTTTCTTTCAATTTCTCGTCCTGTCAAGTTGCTCTTCTCTGTGCTTCTAAGTGATTTTAAGAAGGTCCCAATATTTAATAACATTCATTCAGCTTCTCAGACAGCAGAACTAACCTGATCTTCCGTTGTAGTTTTGAAACCTAAGTTAGTGATATTCATGAACATGTAAAGAATATATGTTTTTTTCATGTTTGCTGTGAAAACATAAGTAGAAAGGGACCACGGCAGTGAAGTGAACATATGTCACTGAACAGCACTCATCAGAGTAGTTGACCTTGAATAAGCATTACTAAAAAGAAACTGAAGTACTTGAGACAATGCAAGCATTATAATAGATAGAATTAAGTGGATGTCATCGGCGTAAATAATGAATGAAGACGCCACAGGGGAGGAATGATTGCTGAGTGAATTTGGGTAAAAACAATGTGCTTTTTCTGTGGTGCACTCCACATAGAATAGAAATTCAACAAGCCAATATATTTACACATTGTCAGTGAGGCTTGTTATCTTTGTGGTTTTCTGCTTTCATCTCTCAGTGAAATTAATCCTTGAAGATGTGTACTCTATGTGATGTAATGGTCTATGTGATGCAACTTAATGAATCATAATTTTTTGTATCATGAAAGAAGCAGTAACATTAAAACGAATCAGTAAAATACAAGCTTGGTGCGATTGTAAGAAAATATCAACAAATCGTATTTTTGGTTCACAAGTTTTTATGATGGACATAGCCAGTGGCCTGATCTCATGTAGTGCACTAGAGTTTATAACAATACAAGAGCATTTTCTGTAACTGTGACCTGGGTAAATTACATTACTATAAAATTGGATTATAATACATTAAGGAGAGCAACCTGCACAAGAGTTTATCTAGTATTGCTTCCATGGATCTCAGAAACGTCCAAAAATATTGCATTTTGTCCTATTTTTTACCTTTAAAACAAATTTGAGCGTCTGGCCAAGGGAAAAGCTGAAATACAATAGTCCAGTACTGGCACTGAACGTTAATTTCTCCACCCTGTTCAAAGCTGTATGATGACTGTGTGATTCTGACAACACTTACTTATATGAGTTTCTTATATTAATGACATCATTAGCTCAGTGTGCACATACATTTATCACGGCAATCATTGTGCTATAAACTGTTCATATATTCACATTCATTAATGCATCCACATGAACAAAAGAATGTCCTTCTGACATTTACCAGTTCACCAAATCCCACAACATTCAGAACAGAAAGATCTGACCTGTTGTCACATCCCTCTTTATTTTGAGTATCAAAACCCATTCAGTCATTGGGAAATAATGAAAATGCCAATGTTAGGTTGTTGATGTCAGACTTTAGGCTGAACTTCGCAGAAACACTTAATCCAAAAGAAAAGATGCTGTCCCCAAATTCATTCTCAAAAGAGCTCCTTTGACAAGCCCCCATGTTCCAATTTAGAATAAATCAGGGATTAAACTCTGGTCTTTGATGCACTCACTTACCTCAAATTACATGCCTGTCTCTGTTGCCCTTTTTGTGTGCCCTTCAAAGAAAAAGATAAGCCAAACAAGCTTGTGCTCTGTAGCTTACTGGGAGCTCTGCTTTCAAAAAAGGCTCAGTCTGTATTTAGGGTGTATTTAGATGGTGAGATGGTAATGCTTATCATAGTATCCTAGTAGTGAAAAGGAAAAATTTCTTGCTAGTATTTCAACCTGAGGTTATACTTGGAATGCAGCTTATATGTAGGGTGCTGTGGTTTACCAGAGATAGGTTATTCAGTCAAATCATAATTCATAAATATAGCAATGATTAACTTTGGGTTAGATTCTTGGGTGGATTTGTCTATTATCACTTGATGTATGTCAAGTTTTAAAAGGGTTAATAAGGAACTCAATGCAGTGCTTATAGAATTCAGCTGTTTTGTAAGATAGTATTAACAATGATTAATCCTCATGCTGTGGATCTTATTGTCTTTCATTTGATTTAAATGTAAGCCACAGATCTCACATCAATTAATCCACCAAAGTTTCTCCCACCCCTAACAGACAAATCCAGGGATATTAAACCTGCTCTATGTAATAACACTCTCTGTAGGTCCAGCGGTGAAATGAGTTTGATTCAGACACTGTTCTCTCTGATGGATTGACAAGTTTTCCAGGGGGATTATGCTGCCCTGGTGGTCTGCTCTCTTTTTCCATTTCTTCCAAAACCAGCCTTTGGTAAATTTTCACCAGAGCTATTGATGTGACTGATAGACAGAGATGAATGTGTCTCATTCTCATTTAGAATTGTGGGGCGAGCTACACTTCACACCATTTCGATTGAATACTTTCGATTATGTCATATTCCTGTGATGTATGAGCTTGACAAAAATATGTTCAGAATATTATAAAGGTATTTATAGTGGCCTTGGCTAAAGTACAGTGGCTGTCCTGTTAGGTACTGCTAAACAACTGTCCTTATGTCCATTTCATAAGTGCTGCTTGACAGGGACTTTATAGACTATTGCTCATACTAAGGGTTAGAGATTTGAACCCCTAACCACACCATTTATACCATAGACATGAATGATACCACAAAATCTGTTGAGTAGAGGAGTGCTAATATTTTTGGGGGCAATTAACACCCTGGTCACTGCACAACACTACTGCATACTATATATCTTTTTTCTTTAATGACTCAATTTCTACAGAAAAATAAGCATTAGTTACTAAATATTGGCTTGGTTTTGTGTAAAACTCAGTGTCATGTGACAACAGTGTGAAACCTGTTTCTTTATGGGGCACCTTCATACACAAAGCACAGTGTGTGAAGTCACTCACTGATTGGACAGTGAGGCAGCTGCTTTAGATTTGGACCACAGACACTTTCCATTCAGTTTGCCAAGAAAACTCCCAGTTTATAAATTGGCTAAATCAGAATTCTGCCCTCATTAATTTATGTTAAGACACTGATAGAAACTTTAATTTGTAGATTATATTTCCCAATTTAGTCAAAAATGGATTTCCTGACAGGCTGCAAAAGTTATATTGCAAAAGTCTTCAAATTGCGTTAATTATCTGTAGACTCCTGCCAGCTCATGTGTGACATGGCTGTGAAAGTCATTGTAAGGTAACGTGTATAAACCAGAGAGGATTTTAACCCAGATCAGGAACCATTTACAATTCAGATTAGGTCCACAAAGAATATCATGATGAAAATAATAACAACTATTATACTACTTGTATTTTTAATCTGTATTCTGAAATCATAAATACTGCAAATTTGTGCACTTGTCAACCATTTCTAGGATTTACATCAGTATTTAACACTATTAACTTTGCCGAAAAGAATTTAAAAAAATTCCTGCTCATTAAAAAGCAATGCACCATTTTATGCACCATTTTGTCCTTTTCTGTAAATGTAGTGGAAAAGCACCTTATCTTTAGATGTCCAATTTGCGATAAATAAATGACCTATAATCAAACAACCATCATACATTCTTTGTTCCAACTCCCTGCAATATTCAGTGTGGCAAGCACATTTCATTTACACAATTTTTTCCACCCAATTATTCACTGTCACTGAACAAATGCTTAATTTCTCATTGCTTCTAAATGGTGAGAAAAACAGCTCCCTTGACTTCCTCTTAAAACTCTTAAAAGTGTGATTCATCCAAAGTGTATCTGTGGAGCAGTGATGCTGGAGGAGAGAGAGAGAAAGAGACAAAGAGAGAGAAAGAGAGAGACACAGAGAAAGAGAGACACAGAAAGAGAGAGGGAGACATAGAAAGAGACACAGGAGAGAGCGAGAGAGATGAGATCAAGGTCATCTCTGTCTTAAACGAATGAATCATGCATGTCCAGGCAGCAGCAGGATGACTGCAGCACCTGACGTTCACATCGTGATGAAACGAGATGGGTGACATTTCATTGGTCACGGCAGTGACACAAATACTCTTCTGAAGTCATCAGAAATAAAGTGCTGTTTGAAAGGGAGGGACAAGTTTAGTGCAATTATCATTTCAATTTACCAATTCATGTTTTTGTTCGGGTATTTTGTTAAAAAAATCTGCTTTTTGTGCATTGTGGGTTTATATTCAGTTTTTTCCTGAATAAATAATGGCTGAATAACGGTAAATATCTTTTTATTATGTTATAAAGGATGTTTATGCTGCAGGGTTTTGACATGAGTGACAGCAGTAGCTTTGCTTTACCCGAGCCATTAAAGTTCAGCCTGACTCACAGGGACACATTCCAGGTGCTGTCACAGCGAACATGGAAGTCGACGGGAAGGACAGGGTGAGGGGGGCAGAGGACTCAGCGGACAGAGAGAGCGTTACAGGCGAGCGGCTGGTGAAAGGTGCATGCCGCCTGAGATCATGAATGGGCTCCAGATGGGACCTGGCAGCCGGAAAAGGCGGAAGCGAATTGTATCGACAGGCTATGCTGGCCGAGCCCTGAACAAGACCATTAGCGATGCTGCACAGTCACCTGGGAGAGCTCTCTCACACTGAGATTTCACTTTAGCTAAGTGTTGATTTGAACTCTCCAGCCAGGCTGAGTGCAATGGGAAGTACGGTCAGAGTGTTTGGGCCATAGCTGGTATTTTTAAAAGTAACAATGGGGGTTTTGTTAGGAAAAATTTGGGTAGTTTTTCTGGTCTTTTTTTTTTAACCAGCAGTGTGACAAAAATGTGTCTGTTAGCACCCTCTGTAGCACTCTTCACATTTCACACATTAATTACGTGAGTCATCATTTTCAATTATCTGTGAAGCAATCTGTAAAGACCAAGCTCTTGAAAATATTAGGTAATGCTGTCAAGGGCTTATTGTGATGTCACCATATTGTCTAACACCTCAATGTGTTATTTAATGTTAACTTTAATTTACAGAACCAAATGCATTTGTGACATTTAATGACATCACATTTAGTCTTTAGTGCTTTGCTATCTTGTTTTTTCACTTCAATTATAAGAAGGTGTTTGTTTGTCTTTTGTCCTTTTCCTTGCCGAGCACATTAACTGTTTTCACATGAGACAGATCAGCACAATGGACATCACTGGTTTCACCTGTTGATGGTTTGTTCTGTTGGTGAGTAAAGCTGTCATGGTGGATGTTCACATTTGTCAGGCAAAGTATATCTATTCTACTTTAAGTTTGGACTGATGGATCGTACAAATTCAGATTCCTTCAGACCCTCATCTTTGTGTAAATGACAATCATGTATATTATGATTGTGGATGAATTGGTTTGATACTCTGTTTTGGTCTCGATTAGCTTTTTTTGTTTCGATTTTTGTAAAGTGCCTTGAGGAGGAAAAAAGGCACTGTACAAATTAAACATATTAAATAAGGCTTGCCTTGAATGAGGCCTTGAGTCTCTAGAAAATAACTGATATTTTTAAGTAATATTTAACAATATATTTAAATATATACAACATGTTTAACAGCCTTTAGAAAGATACTAATTGCTTACTCATACTACCACAGCAATACCACTTTACTTAGTAATGTATAATTCAATCATCTCTGAATCCTACAGAGAAATAAGGCGTCTGTCGATGTCGATACAGAGTTTGCTGGGAAATCTGGCTTGTTGATTCTCACTAAAACCTTATTAGTATGAAAACATGCTTTATTTGCCCCTGTTGACTCAATAAATGTGCTTACTGGAGGGCTTCCTACTGTACTGAGGCTAAGTAGATGGCTGTTTATGCCATTTTAAGGTAGCTGGGCTTATATTGTTTGTTCTGTAACTAGCTCCTGAGGGAGAGAAAATTTCCACTGACAGTCTCACCCTGACAGCGGGCAGAACGAGCATCTGTGGAAACGAGACGTCTTAGCATTCAGTCTTCCACCTTCTCATGTCTGAAAAGAGCATCTAAACAAGCTGCCGCTCCTCTGGGGCAGAGATGTATGTATTTAAACACAGCTCTGCAGAAAGTGTGAAGACTTCCTGTCTACTTCCTGTTGAATAACAGTTCTTGAATTTTGGTAAATTCTCCATAACGCCTCGATGTCAATGTAATTCTAATCTACTATTTTAATACCCCTTTTTATTTTTTTTTATTCAACTTTATTGACATTACACATGTATGAAATGCCCTATACTTGTTCTTCTTAAACATGCCTCATTATCTTGCAATTGTTTTAGTAAATATTTGTCTTTGCTTTATTGGGGTTAAAATTAAACATTTCATTTTTTGTGTTAGATGTACTGTATGTGTAAATTGAATAGCATTTGACATAATTGATTATATAATGTAGAAATATCAAATAACGTTAGTTATATTTGTCTCCTCTTCATGGTTCATGGTTAACCACTAGACAAGTTATAATTGTGCTGTACAAAAAGAAGGTACAGAAGGTCCATTACAAGGTTAATAGCAACATTTTGGAAAACCTGGATGTATGATGCAGTATTGTGAATCTATTATTATATGGTGACTGAGGATTGCACACAGGACAGGCTCATTTTTCATAAGGGTCGACCATTTTCCTGTTGCTCTTTCACAGGCTG
>JAZGTK010013529.1:0-14264 GCA_036877625.1 Ambastaia sidthimunki | reverse complement strand
AAACACTTGCAGAAATCCGTGGAGCTCAGTAAAGAATGTTATGGAGACAACTGTGATGAGAAGCTCATTGTCACGTATGGAAATTTTGCCTGGTTGCACTATCACAGGGAGCAGAATGTCGAATGCAAAAGTTACCTGGAAAAACTGAGAGAGATTAAAGATAAAAATCCACCTGTCTCCACTTCTGATCTTCCTCATGAGGTGCTTGGTGAGAAGGCCTGGGCCTTGCTTAAATTTTCACGCAAATACTATGACAGAGCAAAGGAGTGTTTCAGAAAGGCATTAGAGCTGGAACCAGAAGAGGGTGAGTGGAACGCCGGTTATGCTATTGTGCTATACAGAACAGAAACTAAACAGGCTAGTTCAGATAACTCATCTGTCATTCAACAACTCAGACGGGCGATAGATACAAACCCAGATAATGATGAACTAAAGGCTATTTTAGCTCTGAAACTTGCAGAGTTTGAGCTGTTTGAAGAGGCTGAGGACCTGGTGCAAAGGGCTCTGGAGATGTCTCCAGATAATCCACGTGTGATAAGATACGTGGGGAAGTTCTTGAGAAACTATGGGTGTCTAGACAGATCCATTGCCCTGTTGAAAAGAGTATTGGAAGTTACTCCAAATTCAGCGTTCATACACCATCAGTTAGGTCTTTGCTACAAAAAGAAAAAAAAAGAATTCAGGGAACAGCCTGAGAGTGAGAGATTTCGTCTTTTGAGCATCTCCCATTTTGAGAACGCTATCAGTCTGAAGAGTGACTTTACCTTTGCCATGATAGACCTGGCACTTCTCTATGGTGAGAATGGACAAATCGACCGGGCCGATGAAATGTTTCAAACCGCTCTGTCCATAGCTACAGAGAAAAAAGAGGGACTGCAAGCTCTTTACTTGTATTATGGGGAGTTCCAGCAGTACAGAAAAAGATATGAGGCCTTGGCCATCAAATTCTACAAGGATTGTTTCCAGATGGCACCTGATACAATAAATGGAAAGAAAAGTGCTAAGAACCTGAGGAAGATTGCTAACAAACGTTTGTCTTATAACTCAATTGACACAAGGGCTTTAGAGATACTGGAATTTATTGAGCTGGTAACAGGTGGGACACAATCCACTGCAGAGAGCTGCTCACATGTTCTGGAATCTACATGCAATGGAGAATAGAAAAAAATCTATATTGTTCTTAGAGGACACTAGGTGCAATGATGGGTAATGTAGTTCGTGACACTAGGTCTCTCTCTCTCTCTCTCTCTCTCTCTCTCCCTCTCTCTCTGGTGCAGCCTGTCAGGTGAACTGTTTAATATTAATAGTTAACTACTAGTTAATTGTTTAATATTGTAATTTGTCAGCAGAGGTGTCTAATGTCAAGTGTATATAATATTCTATGCTGTATTGTGATCAATTAGAAATTAGATAACAAGGGGGTAACAACATAGACATTTTCTGGAATATGTTAATGTATATTATAACATACATTATTTATAGGAGTTCAAATTGTTTATTGTTAATGATATGTGCTGTGTGTGTGTGTGTGTGTGTGTGTGTATCTGTTTAAAGACCATTATGTCATATATAATGTG
Source organism: Ambastaia sidthimunki (assembly GCA_036877625.1). Lineage (NCBI taxonomy): Eukaryota > Metazoa > Chordata > Actinopteri > Cypriniformes > Botiidae > Ambastaia > Ambastaia sidthimunki. Next base: position 12,687 of record JAZGTK010013529.1, on the reverse strand, counting down.
TGTGTAACTGTCATATATGTGTGTGTAACTGGGTCTGTCTGGAATGGTGAGATTTAATACTGTATTTAATAATTGTATATACTGTTACACACACATATTTTAATAAATGCTGTATCAATGAACTGTTATTGATTTTAACATTAAAACGATTTTAACATTAAAAATATTGTAATGTTTAAAACTACTTTAATATTAAAACTACAAGTAATGTCTCCTAAACGTCTAGAGATTATTTGATGTAGAATCCATGTCACATTTTACACGTTATTGACATTACGATTTAGTATATATCACATCTTAGCTCAATATATTAGTTATTACTTTCAAATAAACAGTATGGCTTCGTATTAATGTATAAATGTAAACAGGAAAATTAATATAATTAAATACATAAAGTGGTGGGTTATGGTTAACCATTGTCTTAAATGTTTAAGTGCAATTATTTCGATGCAAGTATGGGTTTTTTAAACAGATTTAATTTTAAACCGATTTATTAAATATACAAAAATAATTTGCAATGAACTCAGTTTGTAGAATTAGATTAAAAGGACCTGAATGTTACAAGCGTACAATTTTTGCATTGACCTAAGCTAAGTTGCTCCTTTTAGGCAAGCCGAGCTCAAAAACACTATATAATACCATCTCTGGTAAATATGCTTTTATCGTGTATGAGTTTTAAGCATTACCAGGAACAGAACATAAAACTATATGATCACTAAAAACGTTACACATTACCGTTAAAGTGAGAAAGATAACGTAATTTCTTTGCTTGTGGAACTGGTACTACAAACATCCATTTGTGATTCAGAGAAATCTTACAGATATGGCTAATTTTTCATTATACTGAATTAAAGTAGTTTAAGAAATACTGGCTCAGCACTGGCCTCTTTCAATCTGTAATTTTATGTCTGGTAGGAAAACACACACACACAAACACAACTTGCTTGTTGACAAATTGTTATTAGATATGAGAAATATGGAAAAAACACTTGTTTATCGTAACGTACGTAGCAGCCTGAAATCTCTCCTTTGTAAAGTTCGCCATTCTAAATGAGAATACAATGCGCTTCAGAAAGACGGCCACATTTTTACACACATTTTCACAACAAATTCGCGGTTTCGGTGACTCTGTAAATCTTTCTGCTACCAATATCTTTTTTACAATTATTTTAAAAAATAAATCACTACCGTAACGCTATGAAGTGGCAGGGATAATTATCGTCAGGTCTTTGTTTTTTGACGTATAATAGTCTGTTTGTTTGCCTTCACATGACTCCAGTTTTGGGTTTTTCCTCAGGCTGATTTTTTGGTTTCTCTGGTAACGGCGAATGACGGCCACTGTGAACAGCAGAAGAGAGCTCGAGATGAGGGCGAAACCACTCAGTAAGAATGTAGCTGTGTAGGTCCCTGTGGTGTCCACCAGCCAACCTGTAACAATAAAATCACCAAATCATCATAACCTGAACTGATAACATTTCTTTCTGTCAGAAGTAGTCTGTGTATGTGTCAGACTTGTGTTGACACAAAATGGGGACATTAAATATAAACGTTAACGTCTCTGTCCTGTAAAAAGCATTTAACTGGCTATTTTTATTACAGTTTTTCATTAAAAATACATTCATAAATATCTTTTGGCATGTTTAAAAATGAATGAGAAACATGTTTACTGCAATTCTCCAGTGGAAACTTAAAAATTTAAATAATATATATATATATTTATATATTATATGTGTATGTGTGTGTGTGTGTATATATATGTTCTGTAGGAGATTCAGAGAATTTTGTGGTTCTTACCTCCTATAGGTGGGCTGACCAGATAAGGAATAGCATGGAGGAAGTACACGACCCCCAGGGCGGATGATAGGAACGTTGTCCCTACAACGTCTGACGTTACCACGGGGATAAGGGCGACATAGGCTCCATCAAAGTACCCGTATAGCACAGAGAACGGTACCAGCAGGACAAATGTGCGTAAGAGTGGGATAAAAAGACAACATAACCCCTCCATTCCCACTGCAAACATGTAGCATATCTTCCTGTACTTTTTCAGACACCTGTAGGGGAGATACACAAAACATTAGTCAGCATGATCAAAAACACACTATCTACTTTGTTTGTTTTTTCAATCTGAGTCATTTTTTTTAGCTTTTTGACCCCTTCAAATCCTATACCAGGCCAAAAAAATTTCCACCAATATTTAAATTTTTCCTTTACTGACTGCTGTTTATTGAGTAACAACCGGTGCTTGGAAAAAGCAAACTTGATAATTAGCCCTAAAAACAGGGAATAAACAAACAACATGTGGCTAAATCAATACGACCTATTCCTGTTTTTGACTGTAATGTAACACTGTCTCCGTGCACAAAACAACATACCTCCTGTCAGTCAGCCAACCGAACGTGACGTTGCCGATGATGTCGATCACTCCTAATATGGACATCAGGAAGGCAGCATGGTGATGACTGACACCCACGTCCAGCGCGTACGGCACCAAGTACACGAACGGCAGACTGCAGCCGCTGGCCAGCAGCAGGAAGGATCCCGCCAGCACCAGGAAGTCAGGCATGAGCAGGAAGCTGTATTCCTTCATTGCCTGAAGGCAGCGCTGTTTTCCGACCGATTCTAACGTAATGCCGGTGGGCTTCTCCGTATGAACTCCATTCACCGCTGGCAATTTAACATCATAGCCACACTCTGAGTCCACTGGAAGGGGGCAGGCCTCCTCTTCCTTCAAAACAATGGGCCGTAACAGAGCTCCGCATACGCAGAGGTTAGACACAAAGCCACCCAGGATTAGCAAGGCCCCGCGCCACGAGTAGCGTTCGATTAGCAGCTGCACTACAGGGGCCAAAATGAAGGTCCCGATGCCACTTCCAGACATGGCGATGCCGTAGGCTAAAGCCTTCCTCTCGCAGAAATAAACGCCAACCATGGCAATAGTCGGCGTGTAGCACAGTGCAAAGCCAAGTCCTGTAAAAAAAACAATACGAAACAACTGTGAGGGGTTTTGTTATTTTGTCATTTAGAACTGTAAACAGACACTGTGTTATGTCAGAGCTGATTCTGATTGGTCACTTATTTGTCACTCCGTCAAGTACGATTTTATTCGTAAAGCACTTTTCAAAATTCAGACTCTTAAAACCGAAAGGATAAAGGTTAGACAGAAAACCTTAAATTGAGAAAGACGCAATCTATAGATAAAAGTATTGAAGATTAAGATTGCTAAGTAAATGAATGTTGTAATACTGTCAACATTCTTGTAATCTTGTTGTTTGTGTCCACATTTATTTTTAGTTCGCAATATGCTAATCATTTAAATATTTTTATGAACTTATATTTCATGTTCATGTATTTATTTGGTAAATAATTAGGGATCATGTCAAGGTCCTATACATTGAGGGTCTGTACAGTATAGGTCTGTAAAGTATAGGTCTGTACAGTATAGGTCTGTAGTATATGGGTCTGTACAGTATAGGTCTGTAGTATATGGGTCTGTATCGTATGTCTGTAGTATATGGGTCTGTACAGTATAGGTCTGTAGTATATGGGTCTGTACAGTATAGGTCTGTAGTATATGGGTCTGTACAGTATGTCTGTAGTATATGGGTTTGTACAGTAGGTCAGTGTTTTATTTTTAGGTGTCTTACCAGTTAAGACTCCCAGGGAAAGGTAAAGATATTCCAGACTGGTAGCAAAGGAGCTGAGTACTAGTCCTATAGAGGCCAGGAATCCTCCTAATATTACAGCCACACGGCATGACAGTCGATTCCCAATCAGGCTTCCGAGTGGAGCTTGAGGAATAATATGTATGTATGTTATTCATAACATAAATGTAACGTATTCGTATGCTAAGCCAACACTGCACAGCTATCAAGACAAATAATAGGCGTTTAAGATCAATTTTTAAAACCATGAGCTGCTCTCTCATACTACAACATACAGGTTTCATGTAGCTCAGCGTGTAGGGCAACCTGCTAGCGACACCAAAGTCACAGGTTTGAGTCCCAGGGAATGTAGGCAATGTACAAATATGTACATACAAACCCAATGCCCCAGAAACACACTAGCCTAGTGACAAAACAGGACATGTCAGTCAAACATGATTTTGAAAGACTTCACATAATAACACGGTTTCTTACATCTTTTGTTTACTAGTCAGCAGGTTCAGACTAAAAATGGCTCATCCTTAGCCATGTAATTCTTAAGATTGCTTTTACTGTCAACAACAAACAGCACTGGGTGTAATGAAAGCAAACAGGGCTGTTTTTTTGGGTCAGGCTTGCGACACCGGCATGTTCACTCAAGATGTTCTCTGTGTGTTGCTGACACCAAGAGAACGTTTTGAACCTCCCACAGGCTACAAGTCTTAATGTCTTATGCAACAGTTATTGTCTCAGATGGGAACAAACTCTGTCTCTGCTTCTCATTGTACAGGATATGTGTGACCAGTGTAGAAATCAGCTACTTGTGTCAAAAAGATTTTTTTTAAGCAAGAAGCAGTGACTGGAAAAATGTGCACTGGTGTTTTTAAAAAACCTTTTCAGACTGGTTAAGAATAACACTTTTGTGTGTGGATGCAAAGCCATGTTTTATGCAAAGCAACAGGTGCTATTTATTTTATCAGTACATGCTGGGAATCGAACCAAAACCTTGCCGTTGCGAGCACGACACTAGCAGCTGAGCTACAGGAGTGCACACAGCTTAATTAAAAATATTATCAGGTTTATCATATGATATTATCTTAAGTTTACATTTACATTTATTCATTTGGCAGACGCTTTTATCCACAGCGACTTACAGTGAATTCAAGGTATACATTTTTATCAACATTCCCTGGGTTCGAACCCACAACTTTTGCGCTGCTAACGCAATGCTTTAGGTTGGCAATACAGTACGTACCACAGAGCATTGTTGTGCAGTCCACTAATGAATGAATCCATGCTGTCCCAGAGTAATCTCTCCCAAAGTGCATTTGAAACTCGACAAAGAATATGGAGATGCATCTGGAAAGAATTGACACCAAAAACTCATCACACAGCACGCAACATACACAACACAAAGCACACACTGCCTGCTTAATAAGGATTACACCACAAAACCTCAGAATAACAAGCTTTAAAGTCCAACGCTGAGTTTGCACATTTCACAGGCCGAAGTGCCATTCGCAGCCTGTAATAATGAACAGCCAAGCAGATCGTGAGTGTTGGGACGTGAACGTCTGGAACAAGGGTAACGGGGCTCTGTGGTGCCTGTTCTGCACCTGAACAAACACAACGAGATCACCAGGCAGGTCGAGAGGGTCAAGGCACTGAAACAGCCTGAAACTCTCCAGAGTTCTCCAGAGACGGCCGACGGCCATCAAAGAAGGAGTTGTCCTTCATTCCACAATCAGTGTGACAACACAGAGCCATTGGCTGAGGTGAAAAACTCACTCCAAGACTTAAATAACTTGTAAATACACGAATGATAAGAACTGTCAAAGGGGCTCGTGAAAGAAAGGAAAACAGAAGATAAAACACAGGTTGAAAAGGCACTTTTTCCATTCTTGGACCGTTGGCTGCACTTTAAGCTCAATAGGAGGTTTCATAACGTATCTCCTCAGGTTGATTATTACCACTTATCTCCACACGATTTCAGAAATGGTCAAAAGGGGCCTTGTTTTAGAGGTGAGAGGTCACGTGACACAGCTGTTTTGTTCACGCCATTCTGCGTGTCTTTTGTCTCAAAATGTTGCGTCAGAACGCATAGTCAGCGAGCCGAGAACCTGCTCATCGTGTTTTGGTGGTGCACACCCTGAGTGAACGTTAATCTCTTAATGACTAAAAATTCCTGAAAAGGTTTGTTATACATCCCTGGTTACCTCTCACAAGATATTAACTATGTTGACATACATAAGAAACTAACTCACAGCTTAGTAGCTCTGAATGTAGTTATAATGAATGCAGATACAAGTGGGACACGCAAGTTTAATTGTCTAAAAAGTAACTATAGTGAAAACAGGTAAAGTGGGACATTTTTTAATTATCTATCACTAAATGTAAATGCCTTACTTTACTGAAAATCATTAAAGGAGTAGTTCACCCAAAAATGCAAACATTTACATAACCCTCACATAGTTCCAATCCTGTATGGGACTGACAGCCTCGGTCACAATCCGCTTGCATTGTACAGACAAAAAAACGAATGGTGACCGAGACTGTCAGTCCTTAATATTCTGTCTTTTGGTTCCCACTGAAACACGAGAATGATATACATTTGAAATAAGAGGGTGAGTAAATGATGACATCATTTTCTTTTTCAGGTGAACTGTGACTTTAAATCCCTAAATGTTACATGACATTTAAAGAAACAATAAAACATACTAAGTGTTACTTTAGCTCCATTGACCCTAGTAGCAACAGCTGGCCTTTACAATAGCACATACAACCAGTCAACAACTAACTAACAAACAGATTTATCTCTGAGCTGTTGAGCTGGCCAACGGTTGTAACACAAAACAGTGTTATCTGTATCCACGGTGGCTTCATGTGTGAAGACCTATAAGTTGTTTACAAGTCTGTCAAATGTAACTTGACCCCAAAGGCTGTACCAGATATCTCTTGTCACTTTGTTAACCAATGAGTCTTTCTAAGTAATTCTCAATGTGTAGTGACCTAATTATAGTATTGTGTTGAGCTTCATGTATTCTGAATGTACAATTTAACAAGTCAAACCCATATGAGGAATGAATCCAGGACAAATAAGATCAAATAATAGAACAAAATAACCTCAGGCTATTATTAACCTGTCAACTGCTTTTCAGTGCAGGAACATAACCAGCAAATATAAAACAAATATAATGACTAATATTATGACTAATATTTACATGCACGCATTTGTCTGATACTTTAATCCAAACCAACTTACAGTGCTTTTATTTTATCAGTATGCATGTTTCCTACAAATTATACCCACGTTCTCAGTGTTGTTAAAAGCAGGTACAACTAGTTCAGTGACAGACTTATCAGCTTAAACAAAAGCGTTTTCTATTGTCTAGTTTCGCCTAAAAACATAGTTTACCTTGTAACAGCCCGTGTGCAAACAGTTACCACAAAGCAGCCAGCCACGATCATCCATCCCCAGCCACCATCAGGAGGAAGGACCCCCCCTTTCTTCTTTTCCTGAGCCATGGAGCCCCTCAAACTTCAAAAAGCCCTGCAGCCAGTCCCAAACACACGTTACACCTCCTGCCGCCACACTCACTGGTCATGGAATTCCTTCTGCAGATGTGGGGCCCACTCAGTGTCTCTGCTGAGCACAAGAAGACACGGGGCAAAACAACAAAGGTTGTGGGTTCAATCCCAGAGAATACAAGTTCTGATATGCAAGTACTTTGGATAAAAGCGTCTGCCAAATGAATAAATGTAAATGAATAAGTAACAGGTTCAGCAAAAATGATTAACAGGCAAGATGTGTGATATGTGTGTGTTTTGTAGAGTCACAGGAGTTCAATGTTATACATTTACATTTTTATCCAAAACCGCTACATTGTATTTCATGTGTATAATTTATTAGTCCAAACATTCCCTGGAAATCGAACCCATGACCCTGGTCTTGCTAGTACCATGCATGCTGTACTAGTTAAGTTAAATAAAGACTTCTAGTGTTTAAAGTCCACTTTTTAAACATCTGTGAGCCGGACAAACAATTCCAAGCAAAAAAGATTAGATGAATTTTAAACTTATAGTGTTTATAACAGACAGCCCATTGGCTGATGAGATGTCATATTAACTCAAGATCTTGCAGCCCTGACACTCAACTCATTTCACCCAGTTTAAAATACTTCTTTCGAATGATTTTGCCAGAGAAACATTTTTACTACTGTTGTTTTTGCCATTCAGTTTTCATACCCTCTGACAATATTGACAATAGTTAATAACAGTTTATTAAAATCAATGACACTGGTGTGAAAAGTGCCTCATTCTACACAGTGTATATTGTTACGACAAGATTAAACTAATTTAGTTTTGTATGCAAGTGGTCTTTTAGTTTTAATCTTGATATCGGGGGTCTGCCCTGTTCTCTGTGGGAAAAGTCACAATTGCTCTTTCATGCAATTTCTAATTAAGCTTGTCTATTTGTGCCTAAAATTCTGTTTTTTTCTCTCCAACTATTTAAAGCATGCAGTGCTAAATTATATGTGTGCAAATGTGTCTCAAATCTGATCTTTGACATGCACCAGTCACATGTAAGGACTTGTAAAGAATTGCACGGGCCATTTTAAGTGGTTCCCTTGTTAGGTTTGTTGATGTTTTTGTGTAAAGGTCACTTTAGTTGTGTTATTTGCAAATATTATCTATTATTAGATATTGCTATTATAGCTGTACTTTTTGAAAACTTGCATAACTATCAAATAAGTTGCAGATGTTAAGAGTTGTTTAATGTTTGAGTGTTTTCACCGAAATTAATCGCAAATAATCGAATAATCGTTTGACAGTTGTAACCTAGTAAAACGTAAATAATAATAATACATATTTAGTTATTAAAAGTAAATAAACAGCGTTCCCTTTAAACGCGTCTGCACAATTTCAACATGCTTTGCTTGTTAAAACATAAACCACATGTTTTCTAAACTAAGCCGGTAAATTCTAAGACACTTACCATAAATCTACAGCAAGCGCCGTCCGCATTTCCCATTTATTTCTACTTTACGATCCTGGAAACGCATGAAAACATTCGTGCACCCTCGATCAATTCAATCGGTGCAACTTTCCCATCATCTATCTTACGGCTTTTTCGCGGAATAAGTTTGCCGCTTTGAGAACATCCCCGCAACGCTACTAAAACGTGTTTAAGCGTGCGAGCAGTGAACTCACCTACCTCTGTTACCACTCCCCTCACCACGTGAAAAGACAAGTGTGCAAGTATGCATAACAGCGCATAGAGGATTTTTCTTGCTCTAAAGTTGACTCAGCTTGTAATCGTGGAACGACGCCACTGTTTACAAACGCGTTCGGTAACTGCAACGCCTCACTTTGTGAGTTACGTCTATAACAACCTATGAAATGTCATTAAGTAATTTCTGTCTAAGTTCCACCTTAGTCCATTGTGAAGGAATTTAGCAATAACTGTAGCAAAAACGGTTTTCCGTAATCAACACATTTATTAGGTATTTACAAAATAGGTTTATTGACAAATGAAGTTAGATTTTGACATGATGAAAAGTGATATAAAGATTTCTTTGTGACATGGATTTCAGAGACATAATGCAAATGGTTAGTCCCTTAAAAGGCATAAATACATCAGGGGCCCCTTAACAAACCAACATCAAACATTGAATTAATACACAGGACAGACAGCTAAAACTGTCTGAGATGTCTGATAAGTTTGCCTGAACACTGAATGAATGTTAAATGACTTTCATACATCTTCAATCTTTCAAGAAACTGAGGTCTTAATGTGGATTATTGGCATAGAATATTCACATCTAATAATCTAAAGTTAGGCGACATATCATTTAGCTCTGAAAAATGCAATGCACAGTTATGACAGTTTAGCATTTAGAAATTAGAACATGCTTTCTGAAAATGGCTATCAAAAATGCACAGTTTGAGACAAATTACGTTATTCGTATGAACGAAGAGAAAGGCTATAACAAGTTTCGTACAATTTAACGATCAGCGCGGGGGCGGGGCATGCGCCGAAGTACACGCCCAGTTTAAACTGGTTTACATAAACAAAACCTGATACAAAGGCATTAGATGGTCTACCCAAAGGTCTAAGGAAATATCACACAGTTGCTTACATGCTTTGCATTAGCTCAGGTAAAATACAAAGTACAGACACATGCATTCAATACACCGGGGGGATGTTTAAAATGAAAAACAAACGATCAAACAACCTTTAAGTATACTTTTAGGATGAGTGTATAGAACGACATCTGAAATTAGGATTAGGAACAACAGAGGATACAGAGATAAAGCCTTGTTTCCATCGGTTAAAGGCACCCCATAACACTTGGAAGTTACTTTTGTGGCTCAGAGATGTTGGGGTGCCATTGTGCATAATGTAGACAACCGAACTCAAAATGGCACCCCACTGCATAAGGCAATTATAGAGACTAAGGACTGAGCAGAGGACATAAAACATATATCAAGAAAGAGAGAGATAGAGAAAGAGATGAGACATGTACAATTTGCGAATTTTGTAGATGGCATTGAGTAGTATAGAGACTTAAAAACACTTTTGAAATCAGCTCGCTTGCTGTTGAGCTGCAGTAGCTGGTGAATGTGTGACGGTTTAGGAACACACGATATCATGAGAATATCTTTTCACACAAAATATGTAATCATCCAATCACAACTGCATCCTAAAATCATTCCACATGGAAATATTTCTTACATTTGGGAAATATTTTGGTCTTGTTTGCATTTACTTGCTTAGCATCACTACAGAAAAAAAAAAAATAAATTAATTAACAGATGAAGACAGCCACATATTGCAAGCGAGTTTTTACAGTATTAGGGCCAAAAATGTAAAAATAATTGCTTGATGTGTAATTTCTGACATGAAGGAAGGAAAAGTGATACATTTCTAATTTCTGGGAAGTGCTTTAGTTTTCTGATCTTAATTTGTCATGCAAATTATTATTTTAAATGTTGAATTTCTGATTCTAGCTTCAGAAACGTGTTTAGCATAGATCAGTTCACAGTCAGCCCCAAACAAACTCAACGTCACTAAGTATATTTTAACCTCACAGCTTTCTAGCAGTAAATAAAAAAAATAAAATAAATGTACGCATTAATGTTGATATGTGACACAATTTGCTAAGGCAAAATATTTTCAATCACAGCCGATGATGATGATGATGATGAAGGCAACGGCAAAGAAAGCTAAAAAAGTGACGAGGAATAAATGTTACCAGTCTAACTAAACTAAAACCTGAAATTAAGACATCACTGCGGAATGACAATGATTCAATGATGGTTTGTGCAAATGTTAAATAAAAATAAAACAAAAATTATACCACAGCGTATATACAACAGGTAAGGAAAATCGGTAAGACATTCAGATCAGAATTATCACTCCTCCCCAAATTAAAGTATTTTCATTAACACAGAGACGTTTTATGTAGTGAACTATTAAAATTCTCTAATCATCTGATGAACACGTACTGTATTCCAGTTAACACTGACAATTTGGTCCAAACAAGTTAGTGTCAAATGTATATGTTCTCTGTTCATTAGACAAACTAGTTACGAGGTAAAAGCATCTTAGGACCTACAGCTACTTGTCATAAACAATCCACTAGTTATAAAAGGCCCAACAAAGATAAAACAGGTCTACCTGACAATTCTTTCTAATTTTGTAAACTTTTAAAGTAAAAAAACTTCACCTAATTGGAAAAACTTCTAAAACTCAGTTGGCATTCGATAAAGATATCTTTCTGCAGAATTAAAAATGCCCAATAACACTTAGTCGTTTGACTACAGCCAGAACACGGAAAGTCATTTGTAAATACCTTTAACCGGCCACGTGTTCTTTGTGGTAATTTCTGGATAAATGTGACACAAAATTTGCAGTTCCTCTCTTATTTAAAAAGTAAACGTATTTAGTTTTAATACAGTAGACTGTACCGCAAATAGACATGAAACCTTTTCATTTGTTACAGTATTTGCATAAAGCTAACAAATAAAGAGTGGAGGGAAGGATATAAATATTATAATTAGTATCCCATCAAATCACCAGTACACAGGCCAGGATATAAAAGAAGTTACGCTGGATTTATAACAGTGACCGCACTGTAAAACAAAGAGCTTCTTTTTAGCTACACCTCCTGCATAGACATGGCTTGGTGAAAGAAGGGCCGAGTTGGTGATGAAGGGAAATCCAGTCACATTACATGGCTTTTCCTTATTAGGGGATGTGGCATTCCTGAATCTTACAGCAGCTTCTGGTTTGAAGGTTGGGAATTCTCAGGAGTCTCAGGAATCTTCTGTCATCTTCAGTAGCTCCAGGAAGGCACCCACAGCTCCGAAATAACCCTGTAATAAAACGGTGCGATCCGTTTATCTGGCATGATCGGATTTGTTGATTTCTCAATGAACAATGCTGATTAGATTATAGATTAAAGGATTTCTGATATATTATAAAATTTATTGATGGTATAAGTAAGAAGAAAATAGCTGATGCAATGAATATCTAATTTTGCATAAAATTGACGTGTTAGTAGATTGTGAAACACTAGGGGGCGCTAACATTCCTGTTCAACAGCCAAGCAGGTTTGGTAAGTGCTAAAAATGATTATAATGGTAAAATTTTAAACAATGGTCGATTAGTTTGCTTGCTATTATATATGTCTGTTATGAATAAACATTACAAGACTGTAGCAGAGTAAATAAACTTACTTCATGTTCTAAGAAAAGAGCTTTCAGTTGTCCGTCAGACCAGAAGTCCATAGCATAGGCTAGCAGCTTAGTGGATACCGTGTTTATTCGAAGAAAATTCCCAACAAAAACCACTCGATCGATGTTCTAAAAGACATCAAACACAAACAGAGGGGTAAAGTCAATATTTACATTGTTGTATTTGTTGTGGAATACAAATGTTCTTTAACATCACAGCATCTTTGGAATAAAAGATATTTTTTTTTATATATAAAGTTTTACATTAAAAGGTTTAACACAAAAAAATAACATTTACAGCTTC
>JAZGTK010013528.1:0-14267 GCA_036877625.1 Ambastaia sidthimunki | reverse complement strand
TATATTGTATGTTAAATGTCAAGAAGCCATTTAAGCTGTGAACTCAATCGTTCCTGTCCATTTGTTATTTATAAGATGTCTAATTGTTTTTGTAGAAAGCGGTTGTTTGTACATAGTAATGGACTACTGTGAAGGGGGAGACCTGTTTAAAAAGATCAATAATCAGAAAGGGACACTATTCTCTGAGGAACAGGTGAGAAAAACAATATAAAGACATCACAAAAAAACATACTTTGATGTGGAGAAAATGTCTGTGGACTAATTTTGACTTGCTTACAATAATTATATTTTTACATGCCTGTGTAATAGTATGAAAATTATGTATAGTTAAGGATCCAGAAGGCATTTTGCTTATTTTAATAATCACGTTATTGCATTTTAACCACAATGGTTCATGTCAGGATGTTATTGTGTGAGGATTTAATTATGTATCTGTTTCCTGGAAGATTCTTGACTGGCTTGTGCAGATCTGCCTGGCTCTTAAACACGTGCACGACCACAAAATCCTACACAGGGACATAAAATCGCAGGTACAGGTTGTCTCTCACTCTCATGTGTATACCAACACTGCTATGAGAATGGAGCTTAATGCAAAGTATCTTTATACTATGGACATATGCTTAATGCACAACTCTGTTTTCTATCAAGAATATTTTTCTGACCAAAGACGGTACAATACAGCTGGGGGACTTTGGAATCGCCAGGGTTTTAAACAGGCAAGATCGTCCTATTTACTTGATTTTACAAACACCACATGGAATGTGGGAACTGTTAACTTTATAGTTGAAGTGGTTATGTGTGCAGTACTGTGGAGTTGGCGAGGACCTGCATCGGCACACCGTACTACCTGTCACCAGAGATATGTGAAAATAAACCATACAACAACAAGAGGTAACGTACTTCCTGTTTTGAGCCAGGCTGGGGTATAAGTACAGGAAATAAAGAATACTCAGTCATGTTTAGTTTGCTAAATCATTATAAAGATGTATACAGAATATTTAAGGTAGGTTACATGAGAGTGTTTGCTGTATCTCTGAAAGAAGCAGCTGTGTATTGATCCCCTTAAAGAAGATATTTGTTCCTGCACTCTATGTAACTTAATCAGTCTATATATTCTCATGAATTATTGATTAATACAGGCTATATAAGGTACATTTTATATTTATAGAATTTGACTGTACTGATTAGTTGTAAAACTTATCTTAATATAAGTTTTAAGATTACTTCATATGATGTGTGTGTGTGTGTGTGTGTGTGTACACGTGAGCAATGCACATGTTCTACCCCATGTCTACCTATTTGTCAAACTTTCTCCTGCTCTGCTTTCTTTTTTGTCTTCTCTCTGTATTTGTTTCTCCCTCGTTCTGTCGGGTCCAACCTAGTGATATCTGGGCCCTGGGATGTGTCCTATATGAAATGTGCACTCTTAAGCATGCAGTAAGTACCTCATGTTCTCTGTACCAGTTTGTGTGTGAGCTTTGCCTAAAAGTGCCAAATTTTATGTGTATTCCAAAAAAGAAGCTGCTCATTTTTGTCTCAATCTCTCTGTATGTAGACCTCATCTTTCCCTCACTCTCTCTCTTTGTCTTTCTTTAATTATTTACTTCATGAAAAGTCTAGACAAATGTTTTACAAAGACCCTTTGTATCAACGGTCGGCAGGCGAGTGAAACTGCCACAGCTTTGAATTTATAAAGATGAAAAGAAAGACACTAAAACGAAATATTACTTGTGATGTACTTCAGAAGTTCTGTTTCCTTCTCTGTGCTTTGATATCTTTGTAGGCTTTCATGATCGACTTAAGTGAAGATAATGTAATTATTCTTTAGCTTCAGCTTGATGCCTTTTTCTCAGTTTGAAGCAGGAAACATGAAGAACCTGGTGCTGAAAATCATTCGTGGTTCGTACCCGCCTGTTTCCGTGCATTATTCCCAAGACCTGCGCTTTCTCCTGGCCCAGCTGTTTAAGCGCAACCCCCGGGAGAGACCCTCAGTTTCAGCCATTTTGGACAAGCCTTTTCTTGCACGCAGGATTCACAAGTTTCTCACTCCTCAGGTGACAAATGCACACAAACACTCTTAATTAGCAGCGAGATGAATCATAACAGACACTTGTGTGTTGTGACTCAGTGTTATATAACACTTGCATCCAATTCCAGATCCACTCCAGCATGTGTTGCAGAAGTTTGTTAGTATGTTCTCTCGTCTGTTGCAGCTTATTGCTCAGGAATTCAGCCATTCGCTTCACCTTAATCAGCCTAAAATGAGTGCGGCCCAGGAAGCACCAGGTAAACGCATTTTGCAAATGCATTTGCTTTGTTTTGCATCAGCTTTACCCCGGTAAACAATACATGGTAAACAAGGAATACGGTTTAAGGTACTCAAGATCACCTTTAAATCAATGGTAGGGTAGGTAGTTTTGAAGAGGTTAAGTTCTCTTAAGGTTAAGTTCTCTTATACTCCACTGGCACTGACTGCTGCTGACTAGGCTGCTGCCGCTAGTTTACATGTTGGGTCTTTTACATTTGCTTTGATCATGCTTGAGGGGTGGTCGGTTGACTGGTGATATGGATAAAAACTGGTGGTTAGGGCTGCATGATTATCACAAAAATTTTAATTGTCAGTTATTCCCTTGATATTAAAATTGTGATTAGTAATGTTTGCTTTAAATTGAAGTGTTTTAAAGAGAGTTGTTTAAACAGTATTGGAGTTCCAATCTATTCTGGGCTAATATTGGCTGATTGCATAAGCATCTGTTGTTAAACGGGCAAAACGGCTATAGCACACACCAACATTGATTTGAAAAAATTCTAATTTGTTGCAGTATTTAGTTCACAACACACCTGTCGAAACGCACATAAATGGTAATTATACCCCATAATTATAATCCCAATTAGTTTTTATTAATTGTGCAGCCCTAATTCTGGTCATTTTTTTGATGCAGAAGACTGTGTGAACACCCCTTTATCATTCACTTCCTAGCCAAACGCCCTGCCTCTGGCCCTGTCCCCAACTTTCCAGCTCAGAAAATCACCAAACCAGCTGCCAAATACGGAGTGCCTTTAACAGTACGGAGACCCTCAGATGCTCTCAGGAAGGTCTTGGATTCAGAAAAGAAACCAGTGAAACTCAAACAGGTGAGGGCCCTGGGCCTCATGGGAAAAAATGACCACCATGAATTCCATTGGCTAATTCATCTCCATGTTTTGTCGTTACATTGCCACAGAGTATGTTTGCATTGTGGTTGTAGGGTTCAGTCCAAGTTTTTTCTTGTACTAGGAGTGCAATTATATTACATGGATTATATTACATGGATATTTGTCAGTGGTTTCCGGCTCTGTTACATATGAGAGCGAGAGACCTCTGATCCTCGCTCCTGGTTTCATGTTGTTGTCCAGGCTCCCCCTCCTGTGGCAGCTCAGAGGAGAATGAGTCGATTGGAGGAGGAAAGGAGAAAGCAAGAGGTACATCAGAGAGTGCCCCCTATCTACAGCCCCCTGTTCTAACACCCAGTCCTGCTCCTACCTCACCTACCCCTGCACAAATTCACCTCAGTTCATTCTTAGCCCTTTTGTTTCCCAAAATCCTCAGACACCCTGAACGTCAATGATAAAACCTATTTAGAATAGGTTCAGATAGAATGTTAGGTATAGCCGGTTGGTTACGGATGGTAAACACAAGGTTATTGTAGAAATCCCAAAACTGTATTTCTGACACGCCCATTAACCCTTTCACCATCTCAGTGTTCATACCTGTGGTATCATCTGTTGTACCTTCTGAAGACGTCTTGTAGATGTCCATTGTCATATAACAGATCCATTTCACGCAGTTATTTGCTGTTTTTACTGTATACATTGTGTGCAGTTGTATACAACCCCTGGCAAAAATGATGGAATTGCAACACTTTGAGGATGATCACCCAGATCTTTTACTTCATAAAGAAGCAAAAGTCACAGAAATGACACAAAACTATTTTTATTTAAAACTAAACAATCTGGCATTGAAAAACATATCTCAAACAAATTAAACTGAATTACGTTAATTATTAGCAATTCTTTCACAAATTAAGTAGAGGAATTATTGAAAATAATTTGTCACTTTTCCACAGTGAAGAATTTTGCAGAAATACTGTAATAATTACATCATCATTATGGTGTTTGTTTAAAATGGTTCAGGTGTCAGTTGGTTCAGAAAATGCTACTTGCTGTTTAATGGGTTAGAGGATTTGTGTATGTTCTGTTTCAGGAAGGAGTGAGGAAGAAACGGATGGAGATGATGGAGAGAGAGAGAAAACAAAGAGAACAGGTGAGCTCATGAAGAAATTCATTTCCTGGATAAAGTTATTATTTATTTTTAGGTCTTAACAAATTATACAACCTGGTGCTTTAAGATGAAGTGTGTAAAGCATGCTTCAGGTGTTTCAAATGTCTGCTGTTTCTTTAAAGGGCAACAATTATGTTTATTTGATTCCACCAGTGTGTTTTATAACTTTCTGTGTATGTAAACAATCAGCAAACGTAGAAGTCCAAAATACCCCCAAAAAATCTTCAAAAGAAAATCTTTTTCCTGAACTGCTCCCCATGCCAAATTATTATTCCTGCCATTATTTTTGTAACATAGCAACATCACCATGTTACGTATTTGCATAACACCCACCTTGCTGATGGTTTGCCCTCAAACAAAGCAAGAGCGGAAACAGGAAAGGCACTGGTTTGGTTTGACTAATTACAACAGATTAGAGACCAGCTGTCCAGTCAACGCAGAATAAGCGTTTTGGAAGCAGGGCTTTAAAGGGAAAAATGCTGAAACACTGTTTAGAAGAATGTAAAAATAGGTATTGCAACAATGTACTGATTGAGGAAAACAATGTTTTTTGAATTTTACATGATGTAATTGTATTCTAGCAGATCCCAAAAACAAAATTATGAACTTGTTAATGGGAATAATATGGTCTTTTTAACTGCAGCTTGTTGACTTGATTTCTGAGTTCTGTAGTAGCAGAGTAGCATTACTGATTGTATGAATTTCAGATGGCCTCACTGCTTTTAATAGTGAGTTATGAATGCTGTTTGAGTGATGGGTAAAAAGACATTTAAATGTTTCTTTGAAAGCCTCTTTACTGAGTCAATGAGTATCAATAATTGTGTTTCTCTGTAGATGTTATTACTGAAGGCTGCTCAGATGAAGAGATTTGAGAAGGAAAAGGTAAGCAGATGCCTATCAGTGAATGAGTATTTACCATGAATTGATGGTTGTTTTATTGGTTTGTGTCTTGAAATTTTGACCTTTGACATTGTAGCTGAACCGGATCAATCGGGCTCGGGAACAGGGCTGGAAACATGTACTCAGTTCTAGTGGAGGCAGCAGTCCTGAGCGGAAGGTACAATACTGTAAAGTGTCTGTTTGAGATTTTATAAGTTCAGTTGATAAAATCTCATAATGTTTGTCTCTCTGTCATATTTCTTATTTTGTGCTTTTTTTCCCACTGACCCCATAGTTTTACGGGGGTGGTGGCATTAGAGCACCCTATACTCCTGGAATCGTCCCTTCCCCTTTGCCTGGCCCCACCCATGTCACACCTCATATTCCTAGCCCCACTCCTACACCTACTCCTGCTTTAGCTTCCAGCAGAACTCCTTTTGACCGTGTCCATCCAGTGGCTGAAAAACCTAAAGATTGTGCTGTAGAAGAATCCAAGCCTTCAGGGGACAATGGCAGGTGAGACAAGAAATACAATGGATAGGAAAAACATATTTTCATCAAAATGCTGTCTTTGTAAAACTTGCTAATAATTGGATGAAGATGACATATGTTTCTAAAGTGAACCTAAATATAACCTCTTATGTTACATAAAGGACTCCTGCAGACTTTGGGAAGATGAATGGTCATGTCTGCTTTCCTGGTAAGGATGTTATTAAGAGAGAACCACGGAAAGCAAGTCTTCAAAATGAGCAGATTTTTAGGAATGACTGTAGGTCAGTTGACTATGTGTTTCATCAGTGTTTCAATGTGCTAGTAGTTTTAAATTGAAAGTCTTCTAAATGGTGTGATCGTTTATCTCAAGGTTACGAGGTCAGCTGGTCGCTGAAAGGGCTAAGCAGGTAGAAGAGTTTCTACAGAGGAAAAGAGAAGCCATGATCAATAAAGTTCGCGCAGAGGGACAGCTGGTATGAATCTCTTTCAACAGTGTTCATTGTCACTGTTACAGTAAGACACTTGCAGTGGGCCAGGCAATAAACAAAATTTCATACACACATTTACATATCTTTCAAACCCTTCACGCTTTTCCTGTGATTAGAAAAAAAAAACTGTGATTAGAGCTTTTATTTCAGAATATAATGCATGTCAAAATTCTTGGTAATGAAATGGTGGTTTAAATTGGAGTTATTGGTGTAACTAAAATAACAATATTTAGTAATGTAGATTTAATAATATTGGTTGAACCAATGGGTGAATAGGGGGCCCGGCAAAACTTGGCCACCATCTTCGCAAGCTGGACAAACTCCTCCCGATGCAGGAGACCTCGAGTCAACAAAGAGGAGGAGGTAGGAGTCCAGCCTGGACCCGATGTTCCTTGCTCAACTTCATCGTCACTCAAACCCCATCAGTTCTTTCTTTTCTGTTTAATGTAGCCATCCCAAAGTTGCTGCATCTGCTCACCAGCGCCATCTAATGGCCAGTCCCTGCACAATTTGTGTTTGTGATTGCGAATGTATTCTGAAATTAATTTCACTTCATCCAGTACCATGTTCCTGCCAAAATTACCCATTGGTTTAGACCTATATTTATTTGTTTGTGGATGTTATTCTGCCTTTTATTCTGCAAAACACCTTTTTTTTTTTTTGAATGCCCCATTATTTTTTCATTACTGGAAGAGACATAAGTACAACCTCAGAACTTCTGCAGGATTCCGGCTGAAGAACACCTAACTACTCTTTTTTTTGGTCCTCATCAATGAATGGCTTTAACTGTAACTGCTCACCTTTTGATTTTCTTGAGTTTGCAGCCTAAATGTTTATCGCTGTGGTTCTTGTGTGTACATGTTTGTTAGAAGGAGGCAAAGTGAGAAAACAGACAGAGATGATATGATCTCTGTGTATTTCTCAGGAGTACTTGGCAAGACTACGACAGATCAGACTGCAGAACTTTAATGAAAGGCAGCAGATCAAAGCTCGCCTCAGAGGAGAGAAGGTACAGATTCATGCCCCAAGTTAAAATGTCTTTCAGTTATTGATTTAAAAATTGTGAGCACTGTCAGTATACTGTTTTCTAATCTTGTACCCACAGTATTAAAGAAATTGCTTACAAATTTATATTTTTTAGTTTTTTACTTGCTGTTATTAGTTATTATTATTTTCTTACTTTTGTGAAACACACAGATGTTAGGTGGAATGTTCTGTACATTAGTACTTGAACAATAAAGCATTTCTTTAACGTTTGGATTGTCTTTTCCAGTATGACAGTGATGGGTCAGACAGTCAGGACTCATGTGAAGAGGCGGTACTCAGGAGAAAGAAGATTGAAGCTTTGAAGGTGAGATTTTTCTGAATTCATTTGACTTCTTATGTCAAACAGTTGTTGTTTTGTGTTATTTGCCTCATTTTGAAATGCATAAAACGTGTGTGTGTGTTATATATATATTTATATATATAAATATAAAGATAACTTGTGTAAAAATGCTGTAAAGTGAGAATGTGTTTAAAAATCATGTCATTCATGTTTTTTGTATTTAATTTAATTAAAATTTTGTTAACTGACTGTTATCGCATTTCTTGTGCATACAAAAATCTCACTGGATTGTAACAGGTGATGGCAAAAGGAATGTTTGGAAATGCAGACTGATATATTTTCACCTGTCAAACTAAAGCAAAAGCTATTAATAACTGGCTTAAAATCATTTATTGGAATGAGAAAAAAACTGGGGAGCAGCTGCCCTGGGAGCAACTGAAGGAAATTAAACGTGCTACCTTTGAGTTTCAAGTCCGACTCTGACCATTAGGTATATTTCTTTCATTTTAGGCCCAATCAAAAGCTCGTGCCGCTGTACTCAAGGAACAGCTTGAAAAGAAGAGAAGAGAAGCATATGAGCGAGAAAAGAAAGCTTGGGAGGATCACGTATGTCAATCTTCTCCTTCCTTTTCAGTTATTTGTTTCCTATGTGTCATTTAAACCTTGTAGATCATCTTTTCTCCTTTACATCCAGCTTGTGGCACGAGGAGTAAAGGTTACAACTGGAGCTGTAGGTGGAGCTCCACCTCCTTTAGCCCCTCCCACTCAGCGGTCTGATCCTGCACCTCAGGAAGCGGTCTGCAAAGTCACACCATCTTTCAGACCCGCCACTCCAGCCATCTCCATGACAGCTGCTCTGAAGGATGTGGGCGCGGTTAGTCACGTATGACTAAAGAAACGCTTTTCTCCGCTATCAAATACATTTGCTAACAGAGTAATCATCCCATGATGATTACTCTGGGAAGCACCATAGGGAAGCACCAATATAAACCATTTGGGCTGTTAACACATGCTAATTTGACTAAAAACATTGTATATTTCCAGTTTATACTTGTAAACTGTGCATGTATATTAATGCACAAGGTGTTATATACGTATTACAAAAAAGCATAGGATAATTATTGTTTAACATTACCTGCTGTAAAATCTGTAGTTTAATTTTCCCAGTTTTCTGTGAATAATACATTAAACATACATTATGCCTCTAATTCTTCTAATTCTATATTTTTTTGGTGGATTGGGCAGAGTTTACCTATAAAAGAGGACCTTATTGATGCAGAAACATCAGATATACAGGTAAGAATTGCATATTTTGTTGTGATGTAGGTGGACTGCTAAGGTAGACAGTAAGTTGTCTCTTTTAATGTGCAGGACATTGTACTGAATAATTGTCTTTTTTTGTTAAAGAGTGAAAAAAAGGAGATTCTTCGCAGACTAAATCAGAAAGTCCAGACTCCTGAGGAAGATTCAGAGAAAGATTCCACATCTTGTAGCAATGAACCACACCCAACTCCTCAACCAGTCCAACATTCCGTCACAGAGGAAAGACCACCCACAGGTGGTGACAGGAAGAAATGGGAAGCTGTAGCTCCACCTGTACTTTCTGTTGCTGAACAAACTCTGGAGGAGACCTGTGCAACTCTGGCAGGTACAAACAACACTTCATCAGTATGTTTAAGTTGATTTATTTTTTTAATTTCTTGTGTCGTACTCCAGTAATAGAAAATAAGGTTTATTTTCCATAATTCATTTTATATGAGAACCTTACACAATTTCTGTTGTTCGATCTTTTCTCCTTTCCCCTCTCAGTGTCTCAAGCAGCATCTTTAGGGATGAGTGCTCCCTCTGGTGGAGACCGGAAGAAGTGGCAGACTGACGGTGCCCCTCTGCTGTCTGTGGTTCAGCAGACACTGGAGGAAACCAGTCTTACAACAGCAGGTCAACTAACTTTCTTCCTTATCTTAGCATTTTTTAGTTCTTACAATAAAACTGATTTTCATTGCTGTTGTAATCAAATTGTTATTTGGGACATTTGGGATAGGTCATGATGGTTAAACTAGTAAAGTTTTCATATCTTATATTCTTATATTTTTATATTACTATTAGCGGCCTTTACTAGGTCCTGCTAATATAGATATTACCCAGCAAATCACACTTATTTAATACTAAAGCTGAAAATGTATGTGGGTTTGGACAGCCCTAGTATTATGTATTGCTGTGTTTTGCTTGGTATCCATGGAGGATGTATCCACTGGGACTCCAGACCATTCTATAGCAACCAACTTAACAACAAAAGCAAACAGAGTCTTAGTGTACTTGTTAGTTCACTAGTCTACAATTAAAACTTTACAATTAAATCTTATACAATGCAGCAGTTGGTGAGGTCATTCGCATAGATGATATACAGGAGGAGGGGCGAAGGAAGGCTTGGGGGCAGAGCCCAGACTCAGAGGTTCTGAAGGTATTAGAGGAAGCAGAACTCCAATCCCTTTCCCAGCAACTAAGTCACACCAGCACCTGTGACAGCACACTGACTGGTGAGTCATTGATCATGTGTTGTGTGTTTAATAACCATCTTACTGAACGTGTGACCCACAACAGCTTGCTGTTAATCCTGTTTGTTCCTGTGGCTTGTTGTTAGAAAGCCTTAATCACATTGAAGAGTCCTCAGATGCCACCAATGAAGACAACCAAGTGCCTCTCCCTCAGCCATGCCAGCCTGCTATTGACCATGCCAAACAAGAAACACATGTGACATGTCAGGAGACCGTGCCAATCACAACAGACGCTAAAAATCAGGAACTTATCTCACCAACACCAGACGAGATACAAAAGACTCAGTCTGGAGAAAGTGAGGCTGAGGGTGAGAATACAACATGAACGCATTTGCTTACTGTTCAGCAGTTTTCGGATGTTCATTGTTTGCAGCAATACCCTGTTTTCTCTTCATCCAGCTGTTGATGATATGGAGTCAGTAATTCTAGAGGAAGCCTCTCTGCAAACCTCAAAGCCCCCAGTAGAAGTATTGCAAGCCTGGACAAATGACCTTCCAGTATCTAAGTACAAAATGAAAATTTGATTCCTAATTTTTGCATTCATATCCATATCTCCAGCAAAATAGTAATTTTATTTTATCAATACAATGTCACTTTTGTATTAGGCCAGCAGAGGGCAGGCTAATTCAACCAGAATGCTTACAGATACCTCAGATGGAAGAAAAACAGCCTGAACCAGCAGGTAAAATCAAGTGTACTGCTAAGAACTCTTATCTCCCCCACACACAAACATGTCTCATTACGGTCCACATCAAAGAGCTGCAGGCGTTTCCTTTACACTTCATTTTTTGCTCAGGCTTTGCTAATGCTCAGAAGCTTAATTCACTAGTCTGAATTAAGATTTGTTGTCAAAGAGGCTAACCAAAGGAAATTGTTGTGTTGACCTCCTCCTTTCTCTCTCTGTAGCAGAAGAAGCTCTGTTTGTGAAGCTGAACAGTAGCCCAGCTCACAGACGCACGGTAGCATTGTCTCTCCTGTCTGCCCAGTCCTCAGCGGAAGACTGCTCCTCCATTGCCTCACGCTCTCGCTCGGTCTCGCCGCAGCAGTCCCACCGTCACGATGATGTGCTTCTCATTGGCCTCTCCACAGGACTCTTTGACACAAACAACCCAAAGGTGAGCAGCACCATCGGGCCCATTAGGCCACAGACGGGTGGAAATGGAATTTAATGTATTTGTTATTGAGTTTGTCGTTCAGTCACATTTTTACAACAAAAATTTATTTTTTTTTTTACATTAATTGTGTTTTAATTTTTTAAACAAAATGTAATTAGACCATCAGTTTTCAAACTTTCCCTAATATCCATTCCCCTCTGATGACATCTTGACAGCTGACATTTTACTGGGAATGCCCAAGCTGGTTTAGCAAAAACCAGGAAGTAACCGTGCATACAGTGAATTTATAGAAATTATTTTTGGAAACAAATTGAAAAGTTATGGCATATACCATCAATGGCTATGAGGGCCACACTAACCAGCCAAACCATGACCTCTTGAAACATAATTTGTATAAAGTAACAATGTTCAACTGATTGTTTTCTTAAAGGAATAGTGAATAGATTGAATAGCAAGTTTGACCACCCTTGTGAGTTATTTGGAAATTAGCAGACACTCTTAGCCAAAGTAATTTGCATATGAGGAAAAGCGTCAGGCTAGAATAAGGGCTAGAGCTGTGCATCATCAATTTAGCAAAAAAACAATATTTGTTTAGATAATAGGTCCCAGTGTACAATAGTCTGCATCAAGAAAAGGAGGAGGCCAAGTTCTGAACCCTGAGGTATCCCTTTGGTTAGTTGACATTAGATGTCTTTCCCCTGCAAGGCATTTTAAAAGATCCACCTGTGAATTTATTTTCTGTGATGCGTAAAGAGGAACCGATAGGAGGATTTGGTGGTTTCTCTGAGAGAAAGAAACTTGAAACAAACTCACTCAAGTGTTTTTGGAGCGGAGATGTTCTGTGAGTTGTAGTAAGTTGATTAAATGTTTTGTTTCTTTTTTTCGCCTGAGCCTGTTTAAATGTGGTGGGAAAAGTTTGTAATGATGTGTTGATGTGTTTGAGTGCAGACAGAAGTGTAGGACAGATTGGAACAGCTTTTAAAAAGTGGGAGAAAACAGAGTCAGGTTGTTAAAGAGAAGTTTGTCAGAGATGGGTGTGGGTGCATGTGAATTTGTGCTGTTGATAATTGACTGCTTG
Organism: Ambastaia sidthimunki; assembly: GCA_036877625.1. Taxonomy (NCBI): domain Eukaryota; kingdom Metazoa; phylum Chordata; class Actinopteri; order Cypriniformes; family Botiidae; genus Ambastaia; species Ambastaia sidthimunki. Next base: position 2,012 of record JAZGTK010013528.1, on the reverse strand, counting down.
TTATTGTTTATCTGTTACAAACCATCAACCATGTAAATCACAGCCATTTGATTGAAAGGCTTTAACTTATAAATGTTTAATAGACCGTAAATTATAAAGTGGGCCATTGGGAGTGGGCCGTCGCTAATTATTACAAAATCACAAACAAAATTCACATTCAAAATGTAATTAATCTACATGGAACAGAACCCTCAGCCTAAACCATAGCTGTGAACGATTTCAGTCAAACTTGACTTGCTGAACTTGTAGGTGAAAAGTTCACTCTATTAGTGTATGGTGTGTTATAAAACACTAAACAGCCAACACTGTTGTTGAAAAGTAGTTTTCTGTATTTTCTGCAGTAAATGGTGCATAAGTAAGCTCAACTTGCAGCTGCACTTATGCAGAGCTCCTGCAATGCAGCACAATGCTGCTTACATAGGCAGTATGGATCTTTCAACGGTTGGCAAAATAAATATGTATTTTCACTATGTGAAACTAGCAAAATTCTGCCATCCAAGGGTGCATGTAATATCTAGAGGACTCAGAGGAAACAGTTTAGGTGTGTGTGTGTGTGTGTGTTAATAAAAGAATATAAGAGCCAATACAGAGCATAGTAATTAGAAGCTCACTGCTGCCATTTATCACACTCATTACAGTGGACAGAGAGAGAGAGAGTGAGAGTGAGGAAGTATTATAACAAGAGAAAGACTGGAAGGAAAAGATAGATGGAAGATGGCACTACTGCAGGAGAAACAGATGGTGGTCTATGATAATGTGTAACACTTAGCTGAGAATCACAGAGGAGCTTGGACTCATATATCACAGAGTTTTGTAGATAGTGATTTGTTTTCCCCAGACTCAATTTTGTGTTTGTATGCACATAATAGTGTGTGAATGCATATGTGTGTGTGGATGTGCCTCAGGCCATTGCTGTGCAGGGAGAACTGCTGTGTGTGTGTGTTCCTGTTTTTCTCATTGGTGGGGGCCGAATGTCCCCACAAGGATGGTAAAAGTCACACACACTTACATTGTAGGGACCAGCCAGCAGTCCTCACGAGGGAAATTGATTATTAAATATACTAATCAAAGCTTTTCTGAAAATGTAAAAATGCAAAATGATTTTAGGTTTTGGGGTAGGGTGAGGGTTAAGGGAAAGAATATACAGTTTGTGCAGAACAAAAACCATTATGTCTACGGAAGTCCCCACAAAGCATAGAAACCTAATATGTGTGTGTGTTTGACGTCCTGAATAGAGCGTTATTAATGCGATTCTTCCACATCCTTGGTATGCCAGTAAAGCAAAGGTCTTTGCACTGGCCTGTGTACATTTTCATTCACCACACACACATTTTGTCCTTACAACAGCACATTAACATTTACACTCATGCCCACACTTTCACAAACACACACACACATTTGGCCTTTTAGATGGTTTACACCCAACCTTCCCTGACTGGATCTCCCGGACAAGCAGATCTCACACACAAACTTACACTGGACTTTCTCAGAGCAGCCTGCGAGTGTGTTTAATCAGTAGTTTAGCACGCCTCTCTACTGCGCAAGTGAGAGAACAGTTCGTCTCTGTACCATCGGCTGTGTTGGAGATGGATGACTGCACTGATATTAAAACCCTCATCTGCTCTGTGGAGACTTTTAAGTCCCTGCTGAGTGTTTAATAGTTAGGATTTTTATTCTTGCACACGATTCAGATTGAATGACTTCAAACTGCAGCTTTGAGAGCTGAGGTTTATTATACCCATATAATATCCTTTTGTAGCATTTTACTTTAACTTTGAAGCTCACTCATTATGCTAGTCTAGGTTTCTGGCAAGTTTAAGCGTCACAGCCAGCTTGTTATTGCACTAATAGCTCAATCAATGGTGTGAGATAAGGGAAAACAGCAATTTTTTTTACAGCATTGGGAGACAGGAGGAGCATTTGGGCAAACCTGTATGAAATGATGATAACTTTTGCCTTTCCTTTTGGTGACACTAGTGGTGAAGAAATTACACGCATAACGATTTCCTGAC
>JAZGTK010013527.1:0-14267 GCA_036877625.1 Ambastaia sidthimunki | reverse complement strand
GCTTTGACAGACAATGAGTTTGACTCATTTTAGACAATATTATATAATAGCTGCACTAGCCAGCTTGATTTATTTACAGGAATGGCTCCCGGTCATCACTGTACTCATAAGCCATCCTGTTAAAAACAAACAAATAACACAAAAACCCACTTTTATTTAACTCCTCAACCTGCTTCTATAGATGTTTCCTCATGTAGAGAAGGTGAAACATATTATATTCAGTTTCCTCCTTGCACAATGATGTGAGTTACTGCAACTGTTCTTGACGTAGCAGAAATGACCTACAGTGGTGACATTTTTCATAATACTGACAGAAAATTAAAACTCACTGTCCCTGTGTGAACATTACTCAGAGCTATTGCACAATTCTTCACTGGTCATCATAAAGGTCTTCCCCATGACACTCACTCAGTTCAGAAGAAAATTCCCCAGTTACACGGCAGAAATCACCGGGTTGGGGGACCTACCCCATCTGAGGGTTGCCCAACTGTTAAGTGGCAGATCGGTGGGTTTGCTGCAGTTGAATATCAGAGAAATGTCCTCTGCCCCATACAAAACCTAAAATACTATTTGGAGGACACGAGATGATTTAATAATTATACTATGATTGTGTGGTAAACCTATATAAACTCATATGTATACACATATCCTTGCATGCTCAATTTTGGCCGTGTTATTTGTATATGCTTTAAAAATTGCTCTTTAGAATTATTTGGTTTTTGTTTCCCCCAACAGTTAGATTAAATTTATGCCCATGCCAAGTTCAGACATAATGTGCCATTATCAACAAGATGGGTTATTGGATGATCAATGAAATGTGCATCATTTGCTGAGAGGTTTAGAACAAGTATGTATATGGTACTATTTTTATTATTTTATATTTACATTACATACATTATAGACATAATGGCCAGAAACAAAAACAACACTATATCCTTTAGCTTCAGTCAAGTTTATTTGATCACATACAAAACCACAGTTGTGTTAAATAAACATGAAAAGAAATCTGAGAACTTAAGATTAAAATAAATTAAAAGAAATTTATGAATCTGAAGTCCAACATTTGGTTGTAAGGTTTAATAACTGTTTATTCTAAACTGAATAAGTAAATACAATAAGCAAAAGTTCTTATTACTCTTAAAAATGTCAAAGTTTGTGAAGTTTGTTAAACTAAAAATCGCACAGTCGGGATACAAAGAGAATGATAATAAAGATTAAAAAGAAGAAACAAGGTGCATGAGTGTGTAACTGTTACGTCTGAGGTTCCCGCCCCTGGTTTCACGTGTCCGTAACAGTAACGAAGACGTTGATTCTTAGATTCTGAGAAAGCTGGGATTTCCCATCACTGGAGTCTCCTCATCAGTTGTGTAATTTATGACTGTTCTTAACATGTGTAAGTCCTTTGTGAAAGTGTGCTGGATTACACTGTACACATTTACACTCAGTTCAGGAATAGTAAGAGCTGGCACAATAATATTCTTTAAACATTCGATTGGATATTTAAGATTATGAGGAATTAACACTGTTGAATATTTACAAGATCATATTTACATTTAATAGAAGCCTCACAGCTGCACCAAATACAGAACAGCAACATCCAAACCTCATTTAGACTAAAGGAACTTTACTGTCATTTCAGCCAATCAATGTTCCTCTACCGACATAAAACAACACCAGATTATGTCATTAACTGTTTTAAAGTTAAACAGTGTTCATACATTTCAATACACTAGAAAATAAATATGTTTAATGAATATGGCAAATAAGAAATGAAATATGAAAAATGACTCAAGCAGTTTTAAAGAATGTTTGCTCTTTATATCTTACGTATATATGTATATATCCACACAATAATACAGGCCTGTATAAAGTAACCAAACTATTGAATTAAACTATTAAATTGCTAAAAATCTCTGTGCGATTTATGTACACAGTGGTCCTGGAGAAACACTGTCTCATTTCACTGTGTACTTGTAAATGGCTGAAATGACAATAAACTCCACTTGACTCAAAGTTTAAATGTTACTGGATTAAAATGTCAAATGTTTCTGTTGTAGGAAAGGGGGGAAAAATTAAATAATTTCAGCTACTACTGACATTTGCCTAACATTTATAATCTTAATCCCAAGCGTTTTGAGAAGATTTTGTTATTAAGAGTAAAAACGAATTAAAGATTAGTCTGGACTGGCCACATTTTGCAATAAGATGTGATTAAAGCAGCAAAGATCATAGTAAGAGATTTTAGGATGAGCGCATTCATATTACATCAGAACTATACAATCATCCACCCACCCAGTGAATCACATACAATCAAATGTTTAACCTGCGGCTTTTCCACTTTGTAAGTTTCTTTCCTTCATCAGCATTGACCTAGTAAAATGGAATTTATGAAATTCAGCTATGAAAAAGCTTTAAGACAGGAACACTGGAGATAATATCAGACTGCACATCCTGTGAAACGATGATACCGAAACGTGAAGCAACACTGAAACAACAGAAGTGCAACAGAATAGAATTAATGTGTGAGAAATTAATGTCTGTATAAAGGCACAAAATAAATTCATCTTTATGGGGCAAATATTTTGAAATGATGTCCTGCTGTATTTTCACATCGTTAACAATTTATTGCTAAATCTTAATACTTTATTCTTAATTAGTCAGAAACAAACTCTTAACTATAAGCAAGCACAGGAGAAAAAAACCATTGATTCTGACATTTCTTTCATTTGGAATCAGGGGCATCTGTGCATCAGACATGTAAAACCCCCATTAGTAAAGCTTATAAAAACCCACTGCACTAGACTGATCAGTTGATAAAAGATAAGCAATATCACAGCTTAAATATGGCCAAACACATCAACACACATCCACAAAGTGTCTCAACATGTCAAACAGAATTGAGCTTTACACTGCAGGTAAGTGCTTCAGAGTTCACTATCTCTTCAGTATCAGGATCAGAAAAACTTTAAACATATCATCAAAAGAAGAATTGAGTCTGAAAGAACTTTAGGGACAATATTTTCTCTTGCCTTTACAGTGAGACTTCTGCTTCTGCTTTTACCAACCAATCACTCTGCGTCCGTCAGACTTGCATACAGTGATGCTGAGATGCAAACGATGAAAAGTTTGGGTGGAGAAGCGCTTGATTATCTGGTGGGTTCTTTCATCTGCGTACCCTTATTTTACAGTTGTGTTCTGGTTATGACCCAGGATTGATAAAGAATATTATCATTATAAAGTGGCAGATAACTTATCAGCCAATGAAAATCTCTCTAAACTGTGAGATCTAAACTGTGACCGGTTGCTTGTTTTTTGAAGGTGAATGAAAGCGCAGCAGCCCTAAAGAATCACAAAGGGAAACACACAGTTGGATGCATTAAGGAGCCAGAGGAACATAACCTCAGCTGTTCCATCATCCAGACGTTCAGCTCTTACTTTGAGGAGGTGATGAAGCTGGATGGACTAGAAGATGATACACATCTACACAGCAAGCTGAACGGCATCAGACAGCGAGTGGAGGATCTGAAGCAGAACATGTGCAGTGAACACCCTGCAGATCTGTGTGAGGCCGCTTTTCAGGATCATGACATGAGTTTAGAGAATTTAGAGAAGGTGAGAAGCATACTTGAGCTTTTCATTAAATGGTTTTCCAAACGTATGCTGTGATGCACTGCAGAGTCTTCCTCACCATCAACTTCTACAGATCCTGCTCACACTATTTGTGCATGTATTTGCTTGATTAATTTTTACAACCAGAAAATCTTTATTTATTTATTTATTTGTATGTATGTATTTATACAGTCATTTCATTGTATCCAAACCGTTATTGATGACAACCATGTTTGAAAGATCTGTATCTGTATGTTTGTTTTTAAGCATTTTTAAGCATCTCAGTGATTGTCAATGACTGTCAATGTCACATACAGTAAAATCATTGTGAATCATAATTATGTGTATTTGCAGAATGTTTGTGTTTTTCTCTGAATGTGACAAACTCCATTTGCTTAAATTATAATAAATATGATGGATATTTGCAGGAAATACATGCAAATATTGATCTTAAAAGGTTTATTCAGAATGGAAAACATAAAGTGTTTTCAAAACCACTCCCCCCAAAAGACTCTTGAAATACCAAACAAATAATGAGCTTTCATCACTGAGATGAGAGGACAATTTTACATAAATGAACATATAGTTCCTTCAAACATAAAGCAATGCAAATGCTAGGTGGTCAAATTTCCACACCACCAGGTTTAATTTTATTTTTGGAATCTATTTATTGAGTACATGCATGACCATTTCTACTACAACTAGTAGAACATTTTTTATTAAATATACACCAAGATTATGTTGGTGTCTTGGTGCATGTTACATTGACCCTGTAGTCAAATGCAAACATGTAAAAGGAACTTATTATAGGAGCCCCTTAAGTTTGTCACAAAATGTGGTACACAGACTCTTGAAGACATCCTTTATGTTTATTAGGACTTCAATCCAAGGTGTGAGGACCCTATTGGAATTGCTCCATTTATAATTGTTAGGGCACAATCACTGAAAGTGCAAAGAGCCCCCTGCCCGTGTGCCAACCTTTGCCCAGGCCTAATGGCCGACAACTCTGACATGCGTACCAAGTTTCAAGAGGTTTTTTTTTTATAAAAAATGGGGCTTAAAACCCCTTAAAACCCCTTAAAACCTTGAAATTAGCTGAAATGAGCTGAAATCAGCGATGACAGGGCACTATTGCGCCACCTGGTGCTTCTCAGAAAATGATTTAAATTCCAAAAATAATTGAGGAGTCTTCTTTTGTAAAGTGTTCTTTTGTAAGTGACATACTTCCTGCTGCCAGTTGGTGGCGCTATAAATGGGACTCACAATAGCCAGACCACCTACAGAGCCCCCCACCATGCCCATGTCTAAGGTTTTGCCCATGTTTAATGGCTGACCACTATGTGTGCCAAAATGTATGCCATTCCAAGCATGTTAAGCACCTCAAACATATGAATACAGTTAATAGTTTGACACTTTACCATGGCAACAATATTCAAGATAACACAAATTCGTCTAGAACTTACATCAGCCATTACATCATGTCTCTACATTATTCTGAAGTGATTTCTAAATTATATTATTCTAAATGTAAGTTGACTATTTTAAAGTTTATTTTTAGTGATGCACTTCCTGTTGCCAGTTGGTGGCACTATGACAGTAACTCACAATAGTCATATCAATGTCATCAGCCCAACACAATAAACATAGTAAGTTTGTTGTTGATCGCTTTATTCATGATGTCGATATAAGAGACTGCTTCACCATGGCAACACCATTCGAGATATTAAAAATCCTTTCTCAATTTTAAATCTTCAATGTCTTGGCATGATGCTCACCAGGTTTGGCAACACTCACATGAAATCCCTAGGAGGAGTATTTAAAAGTTTACGGCATGCACTATTCACAAAATCCAAAATGGCTGACTTTCTGTTGGGAGGAGCTAATCCGTGTCAATATTGTTTGGGTCAAAAAGACTGATGCATGTCTTTACAACCCAAAAGAAAACTAGCTGGCTAATTACTCTTTACAAGCAGAAATTTGCCAAATTGCTTAGAATTTAAACTTGCCATTCACGTTAAGAAAATAACTTTTCAAGTAACTTGCAATTTTGGTTTCGAACAGTGATGTTGTTTGTTACGTTTGTTCCAGCGACAGCTTTTTTGTCTGATTGGAGAGGGCCTCAGCTCCTTCAGCAGGGATATCTGTGGAAGTGTTATAAATATTGTGCAAAAGGGGACAAAATTGCCATCTGGACATCTAATGCTGTTTCTGAGACTGTTACATACATTGGGTAAGCTTGTCCTTCTCTATCAACTTTATCTCTTAAACCTTCAACTTCACTAGCAAAAATGAGCGTGAACTTAAGAAGATGCATTTCATCACACAGTGAGAGTTCAGCGGGTTTTTAATGTCTTGTCTGATCTGCAGGTTTTGGTCTGAAGATGTTTTGAGTGAAGTCAGACGTGGCAGTTTAACACTTGTGCTGCTCTGAACATAGTGATCATGGAAAAGGAATTTGTGCTTAGCAACCTAATGAAGTTAATTGTCCATCATATCAGGTGGACGGGGGGCGCCTGCAGTCCACCGCTGCTAGGAGATGCTGTAGATCTGTATGATTCTCAGTGGACTGAAGCCCCACAGCAAACATGAGATCTGTTCTAAAACTGTTTCTAGTGCTTATAAAGTTTAACCTAGAGTTTGAGGCATGAAGTTTCTGAAGGGTCATTTTCTGCTTTGGTGTGTCACTGCTGAAAGTCATGTTTGTGTGGGTAGACGGGAGCAGCTGTATGATTTTGAAAAACCCTTTTCAAATAGTACAAACTATTTCAGTTTCTAAGACCATTTGTTTGCAGTGCAACTCTTATTGCTTCTTTGTTGTTTAAAAAGATGTTTTGGTGAGTCCAGAGGTTCATATTCATGATCTTGTTGTCATCTTTTCTTGTTCATTTGTGAAAGCATTTAAATTAACCCGTGTGATATGCACGATTGTGTAAATGCTTGTTTGAGTTGCACTTGTATCGTTGGGGTTTGTTTAAAATCCAAAACTAATTGTTTCTGTGGATGTGTGAATATAAGAACAAATGTCTTGAAACTTGAAACAGTGTCTTAAAAACTGCATTGGTTTCTATAAAGACTGGAAGTGAAATAAATGTGGCAATATATGATAACACTCTATGATAGAAGGACCTCTGACCTCCCCCCAGTCACCGATACTTTCTCTAAAGCTTTATCAGTGCTCATAAAAAATATTGATTTGATAATCATTATGCCTGTCATATGTGATAATGATGTTTTATATGTGTTTGCCTGGAAATGTTGCTGATCGTATGAACACTGATTTCAGTCATAGTGATGAGTCTGAAATAGGAGTGACCAGAGAATGTTATATTAGCCACAGGAAGTGGACTGACCCCACTGGTTAATGTTTCACCCCCTCATAGGAACAGCACACAGGCACAGCACTCACAATTAATGAAGGAACTCAATTCAAAAACTTCTAGAGGCAAATAAGAGTTCATTTGTGAAATGATGTTCAGCGCTACCGGAAGATGCTTGTTTCCATTCTAGATTAAAGCTTTGTCTTGATTTGTATTGGTAGCAGTTTTGTCTCTGTTTGGATCTAATGCTTGACGCTTTTTATAATGAGGTAAGTCTCGTTCAGTTTATACTTTCTAGCAGGTGTGACTTACAAAGTTTAAAATGTTCAGCTGGTCATTTTATAAACATATGAACAAAGGAAACAACTGTAAACCTCCCCAAGCATTCTTAAAAATGTCTTAAACTGTAAACTTCCTTAGATATTTTTAAAAATGTATGCTTTGTGTGTGTGTTTACGTATAAAGATGTAAATGTGTTTTACTACAACTTTCACTGAATTTAAAAAAAAAAAAAACACTTATAAAGTGTTAGAAATACAAGAGATAAAGATAATTTGTCCCAATTCTTGATTAAAATAGAAAAATGTAGAAAAATAACAGTTACTAAATAGCATTTTATTCATACAGGTTCTCAGAAAGTGCAGATTATCTGCCCTGTTCTCTGGCATTAACCGCACTTTGCCTTTTTCCAGGGACTTAACCAGTAGTTTGTGTGGAATAGCTCAGTCCTGCTGAAGCATATTTCCAGAGCTAATTAGTAGTAGATGGTGAACAGTTTCACCTGCAGGGAAGCACAGAACAGCACTCACATCCTGCAGGGGGAGGGTTAGTGATGTGAAACGCCCGTCCAGATTTCCTTCAGTAACTCTTAACCTGAGAAAATCCACAGGACAGATTTCAGATATAAACGAAAGTGTCACATGTCCTCCCACATGATGTACCCTCCTCATCAGGTTAAATTCAACAAGTGGTGTCCAGATTGTGTTTGCAGTGTGAGCTTGAACTGTTTTATTGGATGCAGGACACTGTGCTTGAGTTGGTTGTATTCGGAATAGCACCTAATGTGCATACTGTTGCTATAACGTAGTATGCACACTATGCAGTTTTCTGTATGCTAGAGCAGCTAGATGGCTGATTGCATGTAATACTGAATCCTGCAACACATTCCGTTTACACTGTGATCAGTGAATCTGGATCATCTTTAGTCTTTCCCGATTTACATTTACATTCATGCATTAGACAGATGCTTTAATTCAAAGTGACTTACAATACATTGAAGGTTTACATTTTTTTAATCAGTATGTGTTTTCCCTGGGAATCAAAGCCAAAATTCAAAGCCAATTTTAAGCAATCTATACAGGATATCACCTCTAACATATTTTAATTTTGCCGTATTGTTCACAATCCATCACAATCTCATAATGAACAGGAGAAATCTTTTGACTATAGAGGGAATTAATGAAATCCAAACTTGCTGCTCTACTCCAGCATCTGCCCTGCTTCATGAAGACAACATCAGACACCAACTGAAACTATGAGGTCTCATCTGAAGTTTTACCTGTACTGCCTGGTTTTAATGGGCTTCAGCTGTGTCATTTCTACCTACGGCCCCCATCAGAGGGCCCAGAAGACAGGTGACATCCTGCTGGGGGGGCTTTTCCCCATTCACTTTGGGGTGGCCTCCAAAGACCAGGATCTTGCAGCCAGGCCAGAGTCAACAGAGTGTGTGAGGTATACCATAATGTCTTCAGATGATCCAAACATGATTGATATTTTTAATATTACTTTGAAGGACCTTTGGCGTTTGTTGTAAGCCCATAACTTTTAACCTGTAATCTTAATGAGGAAAGCCATAAAAACAGCAACTTATTTTTCTCTTTCTCAGTCACTACTTGATAATTATGATTCCCCATGTTTGTTTTACATCTAATAGAGAGCTGTTTGTTTTTCAGATATAACTTTCGTGGGTTCCGTTGGCTTCAGGCTATGATTTTTGCTATAGAGGAGATCAACAACAGCTCTGCTCTTCTCCCAAACATCACGCTTGGTTATCGTATATTTGACACGTGCAACACCGTCTCAAAGGCTCTGGAGGCATCGCTGAGCTTTGTCGCACAGAATAAGATCGATTCGCTCAACCTAGATGAGTTTTGTAACTGCACTGGAAACATCCCGTCCACCATCGCAGTGGTGGGAGCCTCCGGATCTGCCGTCTCTACAGCTGTGGCTGACCTCGTTGGCCTCTTCTATATTCCTCAGGTTATTTTCTGATCTGAAATTTTTGGCAAAATACTTTGATGCAATGAAAATATTAGTTTTTGCAGACATTACTTCTAATGTGTCACATTTATTGGGATTCATAAATGAATGTTTTGTGAAACCTTCTGGTGGTTATTCATCCATCACAAAATAAAGCCATGATGGAACAGATCATATAAAGTAGTTTTATGGTTGATCCTATGAAATGTTGTTGTATGGGAAAAGGTTGCATTATGGTGCAAATATTATAACAGAATTTTATGGTGAACTATTCCTTGAATATGTTTGTGCTTGTGTTGAAATTGTTCTGTACCATCTTTCAGATCAGCTACGCCTCATCCAGTCGTCTTTTGAGCAACAAGAATCAGTACAAATCCTTCATGAGAACTATCCCCACTGATGAGTACCAAGCTATTGCCATGGCTGCCATCATCGAGCACTTCCAGTGGAACTGGGTGATTGCGATTGCCTCAGACGATGAATACGGCCGTCCGGGGATCGAGAAGTTTGAGAATGAAATGTTTCATAGGGACATCTGCATCGACCTCAACGTTTTAATTTCTCAATACATCGATGAAGCTGAGATTCGCCGTCTGGCAGACCGCATCGAAAACTCAACCGCCAAGGTCATCGCTGTGTTTGCCAGTGGACCTGACATTGAGCCGCTTGTTAAAGAGATGGTGAGGCGAAACGTCACGGACAGGGTCTGGTTGGCAAGTGAAGCCTGGGCGAGCTCAAGCTTGGTCGCCAAGCCGGAGTACCTTGACGTAATGGGTGGAACTATTGGCTTTGTGCTGAGAGCTGGGAAAATACCAGGCTTTAAAGAATTCCTACAACAAGTTCATCCAAAGCAGTCTAGTCATAACGAATTCATAAGAGAATTCTGGGAGGAGACTTTTAACTGTTACCTGGAAGATAGTCTGAGGAACGAGGACACAGAGAATGGCAGTTCGAGTTTCAGACCGTTGTGCACCGGTGAAGAAGACATTGCAAGCGTAGAGACGCCGTACCTAGACTACACACACCTAAGAATCTCTTATAATGTGTATGTGGCTGTTTATGCCATAGCACAAGCGCTTCAAGACATTCTCAGCTGCACTCCTGGGAAAGGGCTGTTTGCTAATGGCTCTTGTGCAGATATTAGGAAAGTGGAAGCATGGCAGGTAAGTTGCTTGGTGTACATGTTTATATTTGGGTTTTTTCAAAGAAGATATTGCATGAAAATTCCATTTCAGCTTCCTATTTCTGTATTCCAGAAGTTTCCCTCTGTTGATCTTGTATCCAAAAGCTTTCATTTGACAGAGGAAACATTCTACAAATTTAATGGCATTCACAGGTTTGCCATCTGTATTTTGTTGAAGGTTCTGAAACAGCTGAGACATCTCAACTTCATAAACAGCATGGGTGAGAGAGTGCGTTTCGACAATGGCAGTGAGGGCTCGGCCAATTATACCATCATCAACTGGTATCGCTCATCTGAGGATGGATCTGTGGTGTTTAAAGAAGTTGGTTATTACAGTGTAAATAACAAAAATGGAGCCAAACTCTCCATAGACAAGACAAAAATACTATGGAACGGCCGTCTAACTGAGGTGAGTCAACATGAAGCAACTCTTCCTAGTTTTTGTTGTGCATCAGAGGCAAACAGCAGCCGGTTGAGACAGAGATGCTTCTGAAACACTAAAAATAAGCCACAGCTGCATGAGATGACAGCTAGAAGAACATTCGGTTTTTATTTCAAACATGATATTTAATGAGCCTAACAGCTGAAACTTGCATTTTGTAAAGGATTGTTGGGACACTAGGACACACTATGTGAAACCTGGTAAACTGGGATGTCTGGTCATCCCAGGTTCCCAAAGTAGGCGATGGCCTTTTATTTAGTCTTTATTTAGACTATTTTAGATAGTCTTCTTTATTTAGTTTTGTATTTATTTGCTCAAAAATTTGCATCCATGTCCAGTCAATTACTGCGTTACTATAGAATGTAAAATTATATTTACTGAAGTACAATATTTAAAATGTTTACAATGTTTCTCTGTCAGGTGCCGTTTTCTAACTGCAGTGAGGAGTGTGAACCAGGGACCAGAAAAGGTATAATTGACGGCAAACCCACCTGCTGCTTCGAGTGCACAGAATGCTCAGATGGGGAGTTCAGTGATCATAAAGGTCAGACAATTCATGAACTCATAATGACTGTGACAGTCACTTCCATCTGAACATATTCATTCAACTTCAATTTTAATGTAGCAGCATTTTGTTTTATTATAACAATTTTAATGTTTCTATTTTTCAGATGCCAGCGTTTGTTCTAAATGCCCCAACAACTCCTGGTCTAATGGCAATCATACCTCCTGCTTTCTTAAGGAGATTGAGTTTCTGTCCTGGGCCGAGCCATTTGGAATTGCTTTGGCCCTGTTTGCTGTTCTCGGGGTCCTGCTGACGGCTTTTGTACTGGGTGTTTTCGTGCAGTTTCGTGACACTCCGATCGTGAAAGCATCAAACAGGGAACTGTCATATCTTCTGCTTTTCTCACTTATCTGCAGTTTCTCCAGCTCTCTTATCTTCATCGGTGAACCTCAGGATTGGACATGTCGCGTTAGGCAACCGGCTTTTGGAATCAGCTTTGTGTTGTGCATCTCTTGCATCCTAGTTAAAACCAACCGGGTGCTGCTGGTGTTTGAAGCCAAAATTCCCACCAGTCTCCAGCGTAAATGGTGGGGGCTGAACCTGCAGTTCTTGCTGGTGTTCCTCTTCACATTTGTGCAGGTCATGATCTGCGTGGTTTGGCTGTATAATGCTCCACCAGGGAGTTACAGGAACTATGACATTGATGAGATCATTTTCATCACCTGCAACGAGGGCTCCATGATGGCTTTGGGATTCCTGATTGGCTACACCTGCCTGCTGGCCGCCGTCTGTTTCTTCTTTGCGTTCAAGTCTCGGAAACTCCCTGAAAACTTCACAGAGGCCAAGTTCATCACATTTAGCATGCTAATCTTCTTCATCGTCTGGATCTCCTTCATCCCTGCATACTTTAGCACGTATGGCAAGTTCGTATCAGCCGTCGAGGTCATTGCCATTCTGGCCTCAAGTTTCAGTTTGCTGGCCTGTATCTTCTTCAACAAGGTCTACATCATTCTCTTCAGATCTTCTAGGAATACCATCGAGGAGGTTCGCTGTAACACAGCGGCTCACGCTTTCAAAGTGGCAGCAAAAGCGACGCTGCGGCACAACTCCACCTCCAGAAAGAGATCAAGCAGTGTGGGTGGATCATCAGCTTCCTCACCATCCTCATCAGTCAGTCTGAAGACTAATGGCAATGAGACAGAGTCGCCCTCAGCACGCAGGCAGAGTCAGAAACCGAGGGTGAGCTTTGGAAGCGGAACAGTCAGTTTCTCCCTGAGTTTTGAGGACGCTAGAAAGAACTCAATGAAATGAAGAAGAACTGGTTTGTGAGTGATTGTACAGACGCTGTACAATGAGTGTTGTTTTTTTTTACCAGATTTCTGTTCTTCATTCTTTTGATGTTATCTTTGTTTTCCAGTAAGGTCTGTTTTTTTAGTGAAATCAACTATCACTAAACGTGGTAACAGTAAGAAACTGTCATAATTTTTAGACATGGACTTATCTCTGTCAACAATAACAACACACACACAAAGTTTTTTCTTTTATTTGCATGCAAGCCATTTATTGACCACAGACATCTTACACTCTGTTTAATGCTGTCAGTTAAATGCATTAAAATAAAACCAAACTAAACATAGAAGATTTGTCTAATGTGATTTCACTTGTCTGTTCAACAATTCTCTCAAGCCCTGATGCTTCCAGTTTATATTTCATTCAAAAGTATCCAGTTTATATTTAATTCCTTTTATTTAGTCCTACATTGTTTTTTATTTCAAAACAATACTCAGTCAGTGGTATGTGTTTGGTGTGATATTACACGCTTGTCTGACCAAATGCAGTCAAGCAAGTGTTCAGGAAAACTATGAGAATTTTAACTTTGTTTTTTACTTGTTTGTTTTTGCACCATAACATCATGTGTAATGAATTCAAGAGACCAAACATTTAATAACAAAGCATTCATGACTACAATGTTTATTTCTTGGTTAAAAGGAAAATATATATTTTTGAATTTATTATTTAACTTTTTGACATTTATTTACTTACATTTATTATTTACTTGACTTTTATTGCCAGTAGTAAGATCTTGATTTAAGTCATTTTGTTTGTGTTAATAAGCAGAGTGTGAAGGGACTGTTAATTTTTTAATAACCAAATTTAGTCAAAGTTACTTTATCTTGAAAGGAATGTAACAACTCAACCATTTTAAATATCTTTAACAATTTGGTTATCTACAATCTATCTCCAAATTTTAAATATTGTTTATCAGTAAAAGGAGAAACTCGCTTTTGTAATTAACAACAACTGAAAGATTTTCATTAAATAATGAAGTTCCTTTAACAGGAATATTGTCAATGGATGCGTTGCATTCTTTAAAGAACACAGATAGTGAGGCTATATAAATGCTTTGTGCTGATATGGGTTGTATCAGAATCTTGAGTTTGTTTGTTTATTACTGTTTTATTCTGTCGTCATGTATTAATATTTTGATGAGCGTGTGTTGAAACGTGACGTCCGCTACCCACAATGCATTGCGCTATGACGTGTTTCTCAAGCTCTTTAGGCGACGTGGCTGCGTCAGTGACGTCACTGCAGCGGAGTGTTTGCGGAAGTGCAGCGCTGCAGTGCAGCAGTGAACAGACAGGGTGCAGTTGCTTCTCAACAGTGAGTAGTTTTAACATTTCTCTCTTTAATCTCATATATCTGTTGCACTTTCTTAATAATATTCATCAGAAAGAGCTGACATGCGCATTAGCTCGTGTGTGGTGATATTACACTGAAGTTTCATCGCTAGTTTATTAGTGCATGTCTGGAATGAACAGACACATAAAAACGTCTTTAATTAGATTAGATTAGAAATTAATGAAGGCGTGTCTTCATTAGAAACGTGTTGAAGCTTAAACTGAATGAAATAAACTCGCACACCTTTTCTGTGTCACTGCAACACTAAAAAAA
>JAZGTK010013526.1:0-14267 GCA_036877625.1 Ambastaia sidthimunki | reverse complement strand
AGCTTTCCAAGCTCCCGTTGGATGCTGCGAGAGCTCTTCCGGTCGAACAGTAGTATACAAACACATTCGCCACTCTTACTCACTTCACCTTTTGGGAGGTTTTCGCCAGCTGTTTGGCAATTATTTGTTTTTTTGGGGGCGCACTCTGGATTTGGGCCAAATTCAGAGCCTTTACACTGGACAGCACACCAAATTATAATTTCTGATTACATGTTAGTGCAAACTCGTGAAGTCCTACTGCAGCAACAAACTGAAGAGATGTGTATTTTTTGCCGTTTCTGTGTACTTTACCAGTTGAGTTGAATGACAGGACCGTCAGCATGCAGAATAACAAATTATGACCACAGCCTGCTGCTGTTACACACACATATTCTGACCCCTTGGTCATGATGAAAAGTTTGGTTTGAACTACTTCTAAACCTCTGCACCTCAATCTTTACAAATGTGGACACTACTAACACTGGAACTGAATGATGCTCCATAAAAAGTGGTTGTCACGAACAGGCCAGTCTGTGAGCTGTACCCAAACAGACACAAAATCCTATTATGTTCTGAGGAAAACAAATCACAGTTTGGAATCAACATTCAGTATTTATAAGTCCCAGTACTTAAAAGATCTCACCATGAAGTCCTCTGATTGGATCAGGAAAATCAGTCAAC
Source organism: Ambastaia sidthimunki (assembly GCA_036877625.1). NCBI lineage: Eukaryota > Metazoa > Chordata > Actinopteri > Cypriniformes > Botiidae > Ambastaia > Ambastaia sidthimunki. Next base: position 13,607 of record JAZGTK010013526.1, on the reverse strand, counting down.
CTTCCACTAGCTTAAACCTGCTTTCACTGGCTTTATTTATGTAGCCTATACATCAGAGATGTTGCTGGCAGCAGGCCATGCTGATCTAGGTGGAAATGAATTATGAAAAATGAAGGCGGAATGTAGGGTACAGTACAGGACATGTCGCCCCATCTACCAACAATTAAGGTGGCCATTAGGTCCCAAGCCAGGTGCGAGAACTCAGATATATTTCTCTCTGAAAGGTAAAATGAAACTTTGACTGAATAAAAGATGAGAACTTGAATAATATAGTAACCTGGTATGTGTGTATCTTCCTAAATAAACCTTTTTAGTTACTAACACTAACATAAAACAGTTCATATTCCAGAATCTTTGCTTTGGTGTTGACATTTGTTAATTATGTCCACCTGTCCCCTCATTATTAATAAATATATAACCTTAACATTTGTCAGTGTTTATTAACTAGTCTCATTTTGTTTTCTTATTATGTGTTTGAGAGGTGTGTATGAACTGCAGGCTTTGTAACTTTAAAGCCAAGCATATTTAAATATGTTACACAAAGTTTCATTCATTCCATAAAGTTCAAAATTATGTACTGTGTGAATATAGGATGTCATTCTCTGGTTCTGTTAATATTAATCAAAGTTACCCTGGGGTTTTGTATTACAGAAAAGACAATAACACAAGCACTTAATCTAAAAAAAAAATTGAAATATGTATTAAATATAGCTTGACCTGAGGCTGAGTAGGTTTATTCTAATTTAATAGCCGCTGAAAAAGGCACCAACTTCAGTGTATAGGATATTAACACAGCACCCCCTAGTGTTTAAAGCATATAACAACCAAAGAAAGCATGAGGAATTCAAGACAGATAAATGACATACAGAAACATATGAACAAAATATGTTAGATATATTTGATATTTATTGCCAAGCAGCTGTGCAAAACTTTTATCTTGCCACCTGTAAGAAGAGCCTATCAAATATTCTTATGCTCCTTTCCACATTAAAAAAACTACAAAAGCATTAAAAATGAATCCCTACTGATTCACAAGTTGTAACCCATCTGTATTTTGGCAAATGCACTTCCACAGTTTTGCTGAGCTTTGATAAAAAAATCATTAATATGAATAACCTGAATACACTTTGACATGCCTCTGTTCTTTTCATAAACAAATGAATACAATTTCAAATACAATGTGTTACTCGTTTAGACAAAAGCCTACACAAAATTGCGTTTTACTCATAGAAAGTGTAAAAAATAACAAGAGAGAGACTGAATAACTTCTCAGAGACAGAATAATTTGCTGTATACTGACACCTTTTGGTCAAATGACAACACGGCAAGTATTTTAAAATTAATAAAAGCAGTTCAAACCTCCTGCAAGATCGTCGAGTATCAGTCATCTTGTATAGACACTTTATATATTTATATATATTATGAATTTATATATTATATTTATATATGAATACAGTATTGCTACAGTAAGTACCATCAGACAATGAAAAACTAAGATACTAAAAGTTTGTTAGCAGCTGCGTAACACAAACAAACAGGTGAATAATCGTTATTGAGCTGATGATATGAAATCAAGTTATCAGTCTCTTCACCTTGCAGGGCTGAATAGAGATCATGATGGATTTAGACACACCTCAGATGTTGCAGGTAAGACCGTACAGGTAAAGCGTTTGTAATCCATAGCAAAACCAGACGCTGAATGTGACATGATATCTAGATAAAGCGATTTGCACATTTTGCGAACTAGAGCCACATAAGAAAGAAAGTATCTAATCATGTCCTTTATAAACAGAAACATGTTTTATATGTACTTACACTTTCACAGCAGACTATAAGATTATAATGATATATCATGCGGTGTGAAGCTCAGGTCATGTGACACTCCAGCCAGAGCCATATATGACCACTTCTAGGTACCTCTGCACACTCTTTAAGGTGACACAAAACACACTGCTGTACAGACTCCAGTACACTACATAGGACAATAACTTGCACAGACCTTGTCCAAAATTCCATCCATTCAGTATGTTGTAGATCCACATTGGCAGTAAAATCAGACTGAGCAGATCAGAGACAGCCAGACTGAGCATCAGTTTTGGAGTGATGCTGTCCTCCTTTAAATGCTGGGCAAGCATTACCATCACTGCAAGGTTGCCTGGTATACCCAGCACACAGCATGCTCCCAAAACAGTGCTGGTAGCTAGTTCACTTACTGAGGTACGGCCAGACAGAGAGCTGTTGGAAATGTTCATGTTCTCCATGGTCATCTCACAGTTGCTGATGTGATTATGAAGCTTGGAGTCCACTTAGCAGAGGTTGAGAAAGCAGCCACAGGAAGTGAACCTTGGTCTTGTGGTGCCACGTCATCATTCCGTATTAAAACAGTGCAGTTCTAAATAATGAAATGTATCTGTTAAAATAAACTGCTGTTGTGGTTTAATGGTTAAATGTGAAATGATAATACGCATGGGACAGCGTATCTTAATTTTGGAGTAAACTACTCCTTTAATTTGTTATGTAACATCAAAGAATTTTGTTATCTTTCTTCTCTCCTCTTGAAGGTTTCTGAAATACTTGTAAATATATCTACATATATAATTTAAAACACATGCATACAGAAATAAAATATACACTATGCAATATTGTACATCAACATAGGTTAACACACTAGTCAACATTAACTAATAACGAACCACATGCTTTTGACATTTAAAGCTGTATAAGTTGGTAAACATGTATTGTTCAGTGTTAGTTCATACTTGATGCATTAACAAATGTTATTGTATTTATCCTTGTGTAAAGTATCACCTGTAAATTAAGCAGCCTTAAACAGTGATGTGTGTGTCATTTAATCCTGGGTTATCTTACAGTATTATTAAAGACACCAACAATTGTGGCAATATGGCTTTCCAGGTGGTTTATGAATTGCTGAAAACTGGTGTTGTAAGCAGTTAAGCAGTTGGAAGATGTGAGATGTTTTGCTTGCACTCATGTCCTTCACAGACAGCTCCTAGTCGACTATTCCCCAAACTGCACTGTTTTAGTAAAGTAATGTAGGGAAGAGTGAATGAGTTTATGGGGGCGATTTCAAGCACAAAAACTGACTCAAACCGGAAGTCTCCTCGCCCTAAGCGGAAGTGCAGATACTCCAGCTGTTATTGTTGACAGACGGAACATCGGGGGGAAAATGGCGGTGTCCCGTCGATCCTCTCAGCATCAACAAAGCACCCTGCAGCCGTCTCCGCGTAACGCCGCGATCGCCTCGCCGCCTCCTGAATCGCCCTCCGCGATTATTACTGATTCGGCGAGTTTACTGAGCCCATCGTCGGCCGGCGCAGCGGAATGCGGCGGAGCGACGACGGAGACCGCAGCGGCCTCCGCCTCTTCCCCGGACCGGCCCGCCCTAGTAGGACCAACAGCGGGCGCCGCGGCGTCAGTACTCGGCAGCTCCAGCTGCAGTAGCATCAGCTCTGCCGCGACAACGGGCAGCCAGAGCCCCGGCTCGGGGTTGACCAGTCCCGGGGAGGGTGTGTGCGGGGCGTTCAGAGAGCTCTTCGAGGCCTGTCGGAACGGAGACGTGTCGCGGGTGAAACGGCTAGTGGATTCGGTAAACGTGAACGCTAAAGACATGGCCGGGCGAAAATCAACCCCGCTCCATTTCGCAGCAGGTATGTTTTATATTTTTTTATATAAATTGTGTAATTTCTTCTGATATTATTAGCATAAACACCTCGCTTGGGTGTTAGATGATATTTTGTCGTTTCACTGTAGTGTGGTTTATTTGTGTAATGATGGACTTCAGCAATGGCTGTTGTGTATGTTGAAGTACATGTATGTGTTTTTGTAGAGAAATACATACTGTACATTGATTACAGACATTTAATGTTACATATAGCAGATTTGGATGGAGATTGCTAACCAATGAGTGAAATATGTTTTTGACATGTATTTAACATGTAATGACCTGACTGTTATCAAAAAGACATTTTTTGTAAATAAACATTAAAATCTGTTTAGTTCTTACATTTAAATAGTAAATTTTTGAATTGTGAAATAGCAAACATAACCATAAACAATGTATCTTCAATAGATGGAAATACTATTTTAATTGGACTCCACAAAATAGCAGAAGATTTTGGAGCATTAGTAAGCAAACATGAACTCATGCTAATTAAAAAGATACATGTGTTAATACATGTGATACATGTGTTAATTGTTCTTTTTGTGTCACACCACATGAACATTTTAGTTAGTTTTAACTAGTGATGGCTAGTGGTTAAAGCTGATTAAAGAGGTGAAAACTGTATTAAAATAAATGTTGATGCCTGTACCTGATGTATTTTAATATCTTGTAAAACCTTGCAAACTGTTTTTAATAACGTCATTTGATGTTAAAGTGATTTTCATATGACGTTTAATTAAATGCATGTAAATAATCTTTTGAATCACATTTGATTGATTGAATCTGAACTGGATTGACGTGATGTTTTCAGGCTTTGGAAGGAAGGATGTTGTGGAACATCTCCTGCAGACCGGCGCAAACGTGCATTCGCGTGATGACGGAGGTCTGATCCCGCTTCATAACGCCTGCTCGTTCGGACACGCAGAGGTTGTGAGTCTGCTGTTGTGTAGCGGTGCGGACCCCAACGCTCGAGACAACTGGAACTACACACCTCTGCACGAGGCGGCCATCAAGGGCAAGATAGACGTCTGCATTGGTATGAATCAATCGCTTCTGACAGCACTTTCCTCGTGTGGTAGGAATGTCAAAATTCCTTCTATTCCAACCCTGGAATTCCCAATATTCCATGAATCAAAACACAGAAAAGGAGTAGCCTATTTGTAAAATGAAAATATAGACTGATATAGGACAAAAAGGGTTTAATATTATCTGCTTCCGATATCAGCCTAATCATTTTGTTTATTACCTTTCAAGTTGATTTGTCATTATCTGTACAGATGTCTGTACATTGAAATGAATTGTGGATGTACATGAAGTAAAATGAGATTAAGATAAAGAAAACTGTGTTCTATAATAGTATTTAAATTATATATAACCTAAAATCTTTATGTCCATTATCCTTTATATCCAATCTTTATAATCCATATATAAATCTAATAATCTATAGAGTATACATACAAATATATAGCAAGTTTGTAGATATATCTTTTACAGTGCAGGTTCTCATTACAAACAGTGTAAATTGTGCAGGAAGAACACGTGTGTAAGGTATGTGTACAATGATTCACTTAACTTGCGTATGTGTGGAAGTTGAGAGCAAGTCACGGTTATAAGTAGTAAACATTTTATGTGAACAATCAGATCTGCTAATTAAAACACTTTAGTAATGACACATTCTGATGCTCACAGTGTATTTTGAAGTCCACGTGTTTGTGTGATGAGTCATTGTGTGCTGTTGACAGCTCACGTTATCTCTCTGTGTGTTACTGTCGTGCTTGTGGGTTGTGATCGTACAGTATATTCTCTGATGTCATGCTAAATACTCCAGTGTTTAGACAGCACTCTGTAAAAGAGAGAAAGTGACACGTCTTAGGTTTTACGTTAGTTGCAGGATGAATAGTTTGTCAGTATTAGTTATTGGTTGTTATGTAATGTGTGAACGTTGGCTATTTGAAAATCTGTGACAATAGAAAGGTGGGCATAGTTTTTCCGCCATTGCATTATTTAGTTCATTAGCAGATAATAGCCAAGATTTTTTTAATATCCAGGTCTTCTGTTTCAGACAACATGCCAGATTCCAAAGATAGAGACATAGAGTGCAAAACAATTAATGTATAATATCTGTAAGGGTTAGGTATGTGTATATAAGTGTAAGTGTTTATAATTTGCATACATGATACTTAAGTGTATATAAATCACATATATAATGTGCACATTGAATATACTCTTATATATCACTATATAAATGTCTGCTAAATCTGTTTCAGCCATAACACAGAAGTTATTATTTGCTGTCAGTCTCTGTAACAGTGTATCTGTTGTGACTGTATTGCTTGGTTCTGTGTGTAACAGTGTTGCTCCAGCATGGTGCTGATCCAAACATCAGAAACACTGATGGGAAATCAGCGCTGGATCTGGCTGACCCGTCTGCCAAAACTGTTCTCACTGGTGAGCCAAACACATACAATCTACTGCAAAGCTGCAAAAAAACAGCCCACACACACACACAGATGCATCTGCCATCTCAGCAATACGAACAGTCACATGGTTGCTTGTGTGAATACACTCACTGTGTTTGGAATGCCACATGAGTCATTATTATACACAGTATGTAAATGTTCTGTAGGCATGAAATACCTGAATGTTTTACATATGTTTTGCAAGCTTATATACACACACACACTTTTGCATCTATTGACATGTTCTGTCTGTCTTTAACCTTCAGGTGAATATAAGAAAGATGAGCTGTTGGAAGCAGCGAGGTAAGCAAATTTTGTAGCATATCAACAGTAATAATTAAGTAATTATTGAATGTCAACGATACATACTTTACATCCAAGGTAAATGCTTGAATATTATTAATATGCAGTTAACTAGATTTTTTTTACTTTTTATGAAGGAAATGTGACTGAGCTTTTCAGTATCACACACACATGCTTGTTGTGAATGCTAAAGTGTCTTGACTATTTTAGCACATTGCTAACAAGGTGCTTTTGTTGGCTGTTGAGTGATTGGACATGCAAAATGAGTTCATTGTAATTTGTGTTGCCCCATCCTTCAGTAGCAACTGTAGTTGTTCCAAAGCCATACATTGTTTCAAATAACAATCCTATGGATCTTAATTAGCTTAGACTCCATATGTACTCAAAACACAAATGTTCAATGCGTTGTGCTCTCCTAGTTTGCACTTTCAATTTTAGATGAAAAGCAACCCATAGCTTTTCAGCATTGTTTTTAGTCTAGATCACATGGTATGGTGAGGTCATCAACATACCATGTGAATTTCTATGAAAGGTTTGCTTTAAATATAATGCAGTCTTAAGCATTGCTTATAAAGATTCAGAATGACTGTGAGATGCCCTTTCTAAAAGTCTGTGTCTCCCTGTGTTTGGAAAACCTTTTCCTTCTCAGGAGTGGAAATGAGGAAAAACTGATGGCTCTCTTGACGCCTCTAAACGTGAACTGTCATGCCAGTGATGGTCGCAAGGTAACAAATCTGATTATCTGTTAATATCATTTATGTAATTGTTATAATTTTTTGTAACAATCTGAAGAATTGTATGTTTTAAATTTGAGAAAATATGTATTTTTATGCTCTTACAGTCATAGGAACCACAAGTTGTGTAAAAGATTCACATTGTAAAAAAGATCAATCCTAAATTCTCGTCTCCAGTTTTGTTGCGCTGTTTAACTGTTTTTGAGTCAGCAGCCCTGACCTAGTTTTTTTTAATGAGTTTAAGTCTGGACATATGGTTATTGTTATTTTAACATCTAGGTTTTAAGTCTTTCTTCCCCCCGTCCTTTCTTGGCTGTTTTGGAACAGCCTTGTTTTTTATTAAGGCATGTACTGTCACTTGAACTCTGACCTCTGATTTCTTTCTCTGATTATAATCCAATTGCAAGACATTGATTTCCCCCCTCATATCTTTTCATGTTCAATAATTTCAGTCCTCCTTTAGGTGATGTCATACATCAGGCCTTCCAGTTTCCTGTGGCTGTATTACAGAAGGGCTTATGAGAAGCGTGTGTACTTAGAGATGTTCACTAAATGTTCAGTCTTGAATGGTAGTTTACTTACTGTAGTATAGTAACATACCGTAACTCATGGCATAGGATAGTAATAAAACAGCCAGGTGAATTAATCAGCTAATATTATGAAATATTATCAGGAAGTTGCCAATAATCTTGGCTGAGTAGCTCAAAATTCTGCTGCCACATTTATTTGTGTGGAAGCATTTTGTGCAATGAATGATATACAGTATGTGTGCTGCATGGTATTGTAGCATTTTCACAGTTTTATGAGCATAGAAAATGTTTTATATATTTGAAGAATTTTGAGAACATGCTGTGTCAAATGAGTGTTTGTTTGGTTGGAACAAATGTGTGTGTTTTCTATCATTAAATACATAATTGCATATATGTAGATATAAGGCCATCGATCATTGAAAATCCAGTATCATTACTCTGTAACATTTATTTTACTGTGTTAACTAGTTCAAATGAAGTAACTACTATTACAGAGTGAACATGTTTATTACATTTTGAAGCTAAATCAAACAGGATGTTGTAGATGTTGGTTTAATAATTAGTCTACAATCGCGAGACGACTCGGATGGTTAAAATGTAGTTCTTAGCTAATTTTTTGTTTTGTTTTGTTTTTTTGTTTTGGCGACATTCAGTCAACATCACAAAAAATGCTGGTAAGTTTATTTTGTGAAACAGAAAATAGTTTTATTTGGTTTTCCTGTGACTTATTTTCTTTCCTTTTCGATTTTTGTTAATTTGTCCCTAAAAATCCATCCATACGCTGGTTGACACTTAAAGCACACAAAAACCTGCCTTCCTGTCTGCTGGTCACAATCCATCAATCAACCAATAGCGTCGCTAACATTTGGTTGACTTTTGCAGGTTCTGAAAACAAGGCTTTCATTTACCTCTTCAATTATTATTTTAACCTGTACTCTCTTGCAGTACGTCTCTAAATTGTCTGCCTTTGCTAGATCTCCACCTCTAAACCCCACCTCCACATTCATGCACCATCTCTTACTTTTTTGATTCCGTTTGTTTGATTTGTTGTGATCAGCTCGCATGAAAATCTGCCGGAATGCAACGTTTAACTCCTGATTTTTGATTGACATCCTGTCCTGTTTAGATCCATTGTGTGTCTGCTAGACACGTGACACTGTTGCCCATTGCTTGTTCTATACTAGACTGCAGTTGTCATCTATATAAACATGAATGTTTTCTCTCCATACTGCATTAATTATTATTATCATCTCAGAATGCATCATGTTGTTGTGGACTGCTGTAAGACTTACATCACTGAGATGCTGCATTGCGATTGGTTGTCATGCTGATTGATATGCTGTGGGTTTGCAGGCTGTTTGAAGAGCATGTCACTTTTCAATATCTCACTGCATGAACTGAAAACATGTTTGTAACTTGTGTACTTAGACTCCTTTAAGTGTTTATTAAGTCACTGACAGTCATCTCTTCTTAATCTAGCGTCTATTAAACCAGTTTTATCAGTTGTTTACAGTTTAAAAAGGTCAAGTCACACCAAGAATATTCAGTTTAATACACCCATGTATCTACCAGTGACCAAACCCTAAAAGCAAAGTATAAACAAATGAACACGTGAAAACATTAAGAATTCAATTTTAAATTAGATACTTGTTGCAGCTGTGTGTATACAGTGGACACATGGCAGCTGTCTATACACAGTAAGCTTGTCTATAAGTCACAGTTGTCTATATACAGTGAGCGTGTTCCAGCTATCTATATAAAGTAAACATGGCATAGTTATCTATATACAGTAACTGTGTGTATATACACTTAACATGTTGCAATTGTCTATGAATAGTATGTCGCTGTTGTCTATATAAAGTGAAAGTGTAGCAGCTGTTGTCTATATAAAGTGAAAGTGTAGCAGCTGTTGTCTATATAAAATAAGTGTAGCAGCTGTTGTCTGTATACGGTGAACATGTCACAGCTGTCAATATAAAGTGATTTTACACGTCTATATACAATGAACTGCTCTGCGTAATGTGTAATAATTGAAGGTTAGGTTGATGACTATCTGTATTATAATCGGTAATTATCTTAAGTTTAGTTTGATTGTTAAATTGATCATGTTTGAATATGTCATTGATATTTTCTTGTCTTTTTCTTGCAGTCGACGCCTCTTCACCTGGCTGCCGGCTATAACCGTGTTCGTATAGTGCAGTTACTGCTGCAGTATGGGGCTGATGTACATGCCAAAGATAAAGGGTGAGCAGCCCCTACAGCTTCTCTGTCTCTATTTATAACTGCCATCTACAGCATCATCAGCTTTATTCATTACCCATGATCCTCTGTCTTTCAGTGGTTTAGTTCCGCTACATAATGCCTGCTCTTATGGTCACTACGAGGTTACCGAGCTCCTGTTAAAGGTAAAAAAAAGTTTAGCCACTGTTTGCTGTATAGTTTAACCCTGTGATATGATTAAATATCAATATTTAAGCTTCTTATTTATTATTTTTTTAAAACTGTTCAGTTAAACACTCTCAGAAACTAGAAAAGATTTACAAAAATGTATGAAGTCAAAAATAAATTCTTTTGTAACAACTGCAAAATAGTAATATTGTTTATTGAAAAATAAAAAGTAAACAAATAATTAAATACTACATTATAAGAATTTTCTCTGTTTAACTAGACTTTTACAAAATGTGTCCTTCATCTGGACAGTCTGCATGTTCATATATGATCCCTCTGTCAGGGATGAAGCCACAACTTGTCAATTTCTCAGACTGCTATAACTGATCATTAAATAAAGTTCCTGTCATTGGTTGTTTCCTGTACGCTTCGCTCGCAGCATGGGGCTTGTGTCAACGCTATGGACCTATGGCAGTTCACCCCTCTGCACGAGGCAGCCAGTAAGAATCGAGTGGAGGTGTGTTCACTGCTGTTGGCTCACGGTGCTGATCCCACACTGCTCAACTGTCACGGCAAAAGCGCAGTGGACGTGGCACCCACACCTGAACTCAAAGAGAGGCTCACCTGTATGTGCCAAGTAGCCTTCCCATTATATCTGTTGACTCAGGTTGTTTCTGCATGTTTGACCTTTTGCGATTTCCTTCGTCCAGATGAGTTTAAAGGTCACACGCTGTTACAAGCGGCCCGTGAAGCGGACATGGCAAAGGTCAAGAAAACCACTCAAGAGATCATCAGTTTCAAACACCCTCACTCACACGACTCCGCTCTGGTGAGTACAGTATGCAATTTCTTCAGAATGCTGTTATAAAGACACGTTTTCTTAAAATCCTGTTGTAACGGTCTGTATTTTGCAGCACTGTGCTGTGGCCTCAGCACATCCCAAACGCAAACAGGTCACAGAGATGCTGCTGAGGAAAGGGGCCAATATTCATGAGAAGAATAAAGAGTGAGTGTTTATTTTACCGGGAATTTGAGATTCAGATAAATCTTTTTGTCTGCTTGAATTGTGAATGGTGGATGTTGCCTAAAATGGAGCCATGGGATTGGATGATTTGAAAATGTCCAGAGATGGACACCCATCTCACACTTTCTTCTCTCTCTCTAGTTTCATGACTCCGTTTCATGTAGCGGCCGAGCGGGGTCACAACGATGTGCTTGAAGTCCTGCAGAAACACGGAGCAAAGGTACCAGCAGCCTCACACTACAGTAAAAGAGCACACACTGTCCCATATCAGGGTACCTTGTTTAAGTCACTGTGTCACTGTAGTGTTAGCATGCTAATTTAGCTCGACTCCTGAAATAAAAAATGTTACTATTTTTAATTAACAACCTAATAATTGAGGTTATTGGGAAATTCATTATTTAATAAAAAAAACGGTGTCAAAATAACAACCTAGATAGTGAGCAATGGGTTTTGGCTTAGAGCAAGTGTTTTCTCACCGTCAACCACCTTCTGGACCAATCTGACTGTTGCAGTTCTATGGTCTGATCTGTCTGATCTGTGTATATGTGTAGGTGAATGCCGTGGACACTCTAGGACAGACGGCTCTGCACAGGGCGGCTCTCGCTGGCCACATCCAGACCTGCCGACTGTTGCTAAGTTATGGGGCCGATCCATCGATTGTCTCTCTGCAGGGATTCACTGCCTCACAGATGGGCAATGAGGCTGTCCAACAAATACTGAACGGTAGCATGATTGTTATATTTGTTCCACTACATACTCTTGATAGTTTTTAGATTAATATTCATTAACATTATAAAGAGGTAAATACATTTATTTCTCCAGAGAACATTCCTCCTCGAAATTCTGATGTGGATTATCGTTTCCTGGAGGCGGCTAAAGCTGGAGACCTGGACACAGTAAAGGTGAATATCTTGCACAACCTGTTTTGCCTCCTGTACGGTGACATTTCTGGATCATATAAGCTTATATTTTATCTATAAAATAAAGTAACAAAGTAAATATGGTCAAATTTTATGCTGGGAAAATACTTTATTCATATTTGATTAATAGTTGAAAGTTCATGTGTTTCCCGTAGCAACTGTGCTCCCCTCAGAACGTGAACTGTCGGGATCTGGAGGGCCGTCACTCCACCCCTCTGCACTTCGCTGCAGGCTACAACCGCGTGGCCGTGGTGGAATACCTTCTGCATCATGGTGCTGACGTTCATGCTAAAGATAAAGGGTACAACCTGTTTTTGCTCTCTTATCACCTCAAGGTCTTCATGTAGCTGTTTGGTATAAATCTACCCTCTGTTTCTTCAGCGGTCTCGTCCCTCTGCACAATGCTTGTTCATATGGCCACTACGAGGTGGCGGAGCTTCTGGTGAGACATGGAGCTTCGGTGAACGTGGCAGATCTTTGGAAGTTCACACCACTACATGAGGCTGCGGCAAAGGGCAAATATGAGATCTGTAAACTTCTGCTGAAGGTTAGAAAATGGAAACATCTGGAGACGTCTACATGAAAGCGTGTCATGAATATTTACAAGTTATTTAACGTGATATTAATAATGTTCTCTTTAGTTGCGAGAAATTGTATTGATGCTAGAAATAAACTGATTCATTTATGATGAATTACTGCTCTCTGTAGCACGGGGCAGACCCTTCAAAGAAGAACCGTGATGGCAACATGGCTTTGGACATGGTAAAAGATGGAGACACCGACATCCAGGATCTGCTGCGTGGAGACGCCGCCCTGCTGGATGCCGCCAAGAAGGGCTGTCTCGCCCGCGTACAGAAGCTCTGCAGCCCAGAGAACATCAACTGCAGAGACACACAAGGAAGGAACTCCACCCCTCTGCACCTCGCTGGTAACGTACCACCAAACCTTTTCTACCATTTAGGACCTAATAATGATTTCACGCTTTCTGATGTTTAAATGAGGTCATCTTTTTTTAATCAGCTGGCTACAATAACCTGGAGGTGGCTGAGTATCTTCTGGAGCATGGAGCAGATGTCAACGCTCAAGATAAAGGAGGGCTGATTCCTCTGCATAATGCAGCTTCATATGGGGTGAGAAAGCAGTATGAGTTCTGTCAGAGTTATTAGGTTTATTAACATATATATTCAGCAATAAAGGAAATAATTTCACAAGGTGCCATAATAATGATTTAACACACACACACACACACACATATATATATAGTGACTTACATTAGCACCAGTCATAATCTTCCTGTATTCTCTCTCACTGTCTAGCATGTGGATATCGCCGCCCTGCTGATCAAGTACAACACCTGTGTAAATGCAACAGATAAATGGGCATTCACTCCACTGCACGAGGCTGCGCAGAAGGGCCGCACACAGCTGTGTGCTCTGCTGCTTGCCCACGGTGCTGATCCAACCATGAAGAACCAGGAAGGGCAGACAGCTCTGGATCTGGCCACGGTACACAGCCCAACCTCTGTATCTCAAGATAATCAAGATAATCCTCAGTGTATTTAACATAA
>JAZGTK010013525.1:0-14267 GCA_036877625.1 Ambastaia sidthimunki | reverse complement strand
GTGTCCTGCAAAGTTTAGTTCCAATCCTAATTAAACACACCTGAACCAGCTAATCAAGGTCTTGCTAAGCAGACTAGAAACGTTCAGGCAGGTGTGTTAATCCTAAACCGAGTATGGACACCCCTGCTTTAAAGTATTAATAGACTGTCTGCTTTATATCTGCTAACACTTTATTTTGATGGTCCCCCAACAGACATTTTACTGACTATAAGAACATGTGAACTTATTATAGTGCTTGATAGCCTTCATGTAGCTTATTTATGTGTGTGTTCTATTTACAGCGGTCCAAACCGGGGACACTACATCGCTATTGTAAAGAGTCATGATTTCTGGCTGCTGTTTGATGATGATATTGTAGAGGTAAACTGCCAGCCCTTATCTATAATAGATTTGAATATACATGCAAAATAAGCATCTTTTATTCATTAATGCACAGTTGCATAAGATTGCAAAACGGTCTTTCATAATTGGTCAAAATATGTTTTGCTTCTCCTCGTAGAAAATCGATGCCCAGGCGATTGAAGAGTTCTACGGATTAACCTCGGAAATTTCCAAGAACTCTGAGTCCGGGTACATCCTATTTTACCAGTCCAGAGACTGAGAGAGACCAGAGAGGCGTCCCTTTATGGACACCTGTGCAACAGGCATGCCTGTTTGCAGAACCCTGCTGCACCCCACCTGTGCAGGTTCTACACTGCAGCGGCGCCTCACACACCCCCCCGTCCAAGCCATCCCTCGCCGGTCTCGATGCAGCAGATACGTTGGGCACGATCCAGTCAGAAGGCCTTTTGAGCATTGTTCGTCAGTTGTATTTACGTTGTGGGAGCGTTTTATCACTCGTGTTAAGTCCTTTACTGTAGAGAGAATGTGTTTAATGTAAGACTGTATGATACGACAGGGATTTGCATCAACTTTCACGCTGCAACCTTTTGATTCCTGTGGCTTTGAGGAGGCTGAAGACTTGTGCATGGGGAAAAGGGGTGTGTCTATTATAATGAGGGGAGGGTCTAAACGCTCCCGGTGTGGGGCACTGTGGGTTATGTATTTCTACCTTGTACAGAGTGATATTTGTATAAATATTATGAGAATTATAATAATATTACTGATATAGCCAAAAAAGAGAATAGAACCTGAAAAGATGTATAACACTATGGTGCACTTTTGATACAGTTTTGTAGATGTTGGCAGGTTAATGTGAGGGTTTGCTTGAGACGGCCTGTTGTGAAATGATCATTTTCTGTTTTAAAGAAAAAGAAATAAAAGTGTATACACCAAGAAGGATGTATGCATGCAAGCATGTAAATGTGAGCTAGCACCAGCCTGCTGCGATTTGATTGGACGCCTCTTTCTTAGAATGAATCCTTGGTCTGTTGATGACTCATTTTTGGCCACTGTGGCCCCTCAGTGGCCAGTGACGATTACTGCAAGATGAAGAATCACACAGCATCGCTTGTGTTTCAGTAGTTTTAAATTGTGTGGGTTGTGTTGCATTGAAATGAATCAGCCAATTCTTTGGCTCATTAATGCTGTTAAAATTAGGGAGAACCTTCTTACATAAAACATTACATAATTTCCACTCTGTTTACCCATACACAGATGTATTAGCGTTTAAAAGGAATAGTTCACCCAAAAATGAAAATTCCTCCATCATTTACTGACCCTCATATCATTGCAAACCTTTTTTTGCTTCTGAGAAACACGAAGATATTTTAAAGTATGTTCGAAACCAAACAACAGTGATACCCATTGTATAGACACAAAACCACTGAGACATTTCTCAAAATATCTTACTTTGTGTTCCACAAAGTCAAATATGTTTGGAAATATTACATGAAGGTGAATGATGGGGAAATGTTAATTTTTGGGGTGAATTTTCCTTTTAAATGCAATACTGAAGTCGGACACAATTACTATATTAAAAAGTAGTGTGTCTAACATGCACAGTCATTGGAGGCCCATACCAAGCCCGATCTCAGACTAGACAAGATTATATTAAGAGGTGACTGCGCACTTTATTCCACCGGGAAGTGTGAAACTGTGTAAAATGGGTTAAACTGAGAAATAGTGATGGGTAAAGGCTGTAAGGGGTTCGAGGATGCAGGAGATAACAAACAGTAAGGGAAGTGGGTGACACAGATGAGCGTGCTGTTAATAGCACACGCCGAGAATAGCTCTCACTGGGGAGCAACGCATTGTGCATCTTTCCAGCCTGAATGTCAGATAAATAGGTCTCATTCTACACTGCATCTTCTGTATTCAGATTCCTAATCCGAATTAAATGGCATTGATTTGATGCAGAATGCACGTTCATATGTGCCTGAAGCTATTAATAATATTTCTTATTTACTTTTTATTTAACATAATATCGATATTAAGACACTTAGGTAAACACAAATAATACATTTATATTACGATATTTAGCCACTCAAAGCAGAAAGATCTATTTTTATACCTTTGACATTGGTAAGTCCTACATGTTCCCTAATAATAATAATAATAATAATAATAATAATAATAATGCAAAATAAAATAAAAAAAAAAAAAACATCCAACCACCCAACGACCAAACCATGATGCTATGCGTAAAGCAACAGAAGATTCGCATCTAGTTTCCGCCCTTGAGCAGAAGACCAGCGGACAAACAGGTGACGGGACCTTCTTCTGGTGATCCGGACCGGTCTGAGGATCAAACCTCACCCCTCCCAGCTCTTCGCACAGCCGCAGTCGGTGGCGATGCTCGTACAGACGGTGGGGTGCCGCTATTGCTGCTGGCTGTAACGCACCGGAAAAAAGACGCGATTCTCCGGTCCGGCATCACCGCATCCCGATCCTCCATTTATCCGTGCGGCGCTGCACCTGCGAACAGCGCTGTCATTTATTACAATGGACAGACATCAAAGTCGTAAAACCATCTAAAAAGGCGCCTTTCCTCCAACAGACAAGGTAGGAAAACCTCCAGATGGAAAATGAATGGACACCTTGTGCATTTCGTAAAATGATTTTGCTTATATTCAAATGTTAAATGCTTATATTCAAATGTTTTACAACGGATTGTTAGGGTTAAATAAAGAATTATTGCTATTAAAGCGAAGGGGACTTTTGGCCCAGCGTTATCATCCAGATGGTTGCAGTGGCGGCTACACGATGCTTTGAGATACATCAGATAAATGAAAGGTTGCTGATGCAGGGACTTCAGGCGCAGAGCTCGTTTATAATCAGTGCATCCCGCCTGTATTTAATATCATCACTCAACATGGTTCACCCTTTCCTTAGGACTTTTTAATCTTATACTTTAAGCTATGAATGCACCCCATAATAAGTCCCTTTATCTTCCTCAATCTCTAATTTTCTTAATTCGATTCTTTGTTCTGAACAAAGACTAAGGCTTTGCAATAGGTGGTGCATAGGTTATGATTACTTGTGGGCAAGTTTAAAGTGAACTATGACCTCAGAATGCTAAGATATCGTTCTGTTAATCGCTTAATATGTTTTAGTGATCACTGTGGTCTGTTTTCTTGTCATTTTATTATAATGGATCATTATGGCTGTATATTTTACCGTACCGTATTACTGTATTTTCTTGTTTTGTCTATCCCTTAAAGAAAAGACACACAGACTTTACATGTGCAAAAACATGATTATGTGTCAAAAACATGTAAAAACACGAAAATATACATGGGATTCACACGAAAATGTCCCAAAACCACACGTTTCTAATCTAATCACAGGTGTTTTTTCACATTGCAAAACACATGATTAAAAACATGTGATCAAAGGTAAAATGTGTGGAACATTAGAACATTTTTGTGTGAATCCCATGGAAACCCATGGAATCAGATGTGGTTCTTGTGTCTTTTCCATAAGGGGTTCTACTGCCTAGAAACCTCACAGTGTTTTTCTATGAATGTGTGTTGTTGCAGACGGGAGGCAGAATGAGCGAGGAGGTGCCAGTTTCCCCCAGCTGGTTGGCCCCAGAACCCACCTGGGGCAGCAGTGGTGCGGGGAGCATGGAGAACTTCACTGTTGGAACGTACCCACCTGCAGTGGTTCTGCCAGCGAGGCCGTCCGCTGAGCTGCTAGTGAATCCATGGGACATTGTGCTGTGTTCCTCCGGTACTCTGATAGCCTGCGAGAACGCCCTGGTGGTTCTGGTCATCTGGCAGAACCCGGCTTTACGCGCCCCCATGTTCCTGCTGATCGGCAGCCTGGCTCTAGCTGACCTGCTGGCTGGCCTGGGTTTAGTCCTGCACTTTACATTTGCTTACCTGCTGCGCTCCGACTCGGCACAGCTCCTGACTGTAGGTCTGGTGGTGGCCTCCTTCTCCGCATCTGTCTTCAGCTTGCTAGCTATTACCATCGACCGCTACCTGTCGCTGTATTACGCTCTCACCTACAACTCAGAACGTACCGCTGCCTTCACATATACCATGCTTGTGCTTCTGTGGGGGGCATCACTGTGCCTGGGTTTGTTGCCCGTTACCGGGGTAAACTGCCTGGGCCAGGAGGCCAACTGCAGTGTGGTGTGGCCGCTGACGAAAAACAACGTCGCTGTTCTGTCCGTTTCGTTCCTTTTGCTGTTCGGCCTGATGCTTCAGCTTTACGTGCAGATCTGTAAAATCGTCATGCGACACGCGCACCAAATCGCCCTGCAGCATCACTTTTTGGCCGCGAGCCCCCATTACGTCACGACCCGAAAGGGCGTCTCGACCCTGGCGATCATTTTGGGCACGTTTGCGGCCTGCTGGATGCCGTTCACCGTGTACTCGCTCATAGCTGATTACACTTATCCTCCCCTGTACACCTATGCCACTCTCGTACCTGCCACCTACAACTCCGTCATCAACCCTGTCATTTATGCCTTTCGCAATCAGGAGATCCAAAAAGCACTATGGATGGTGTGCTGCGGTTGTATACCTGCCAGTGTGGCCCAGCGGGCACGGACCCCCAGCGATGTCTGACGCGGTAGACTTTTCTGGGCACAGTTTTCCGAACGCTGGAAGCTTTGGGAATAGCACAGGCCCGTTCACGCTCTGGGTGACATTCCCGATTCCAAGCCCTTGGAGAGATGGGCGTGTGCGTCACCCGTAAATGTCTTCCCCTAATTGTTATGTGACAACCACTGCCACGTAATCTTTCACCAGATCCTGATCCGACCAGCGGCCGCACCGTGTCCAGAAAAAGGGGGCAGAAACGGATGCTGTGTGGCAGGCAGATGTAAATATGTTGTAGATACACACACACACATATATATATGTATGCCTTTGCATTTCTTGTGGTTGTTCAGTTTGGCCACAGTGGCAGCCCCTTTTGCACGTGCAGTGAGGGAGGAGGAGGAGCAAGAAGAAGAGGAGGCACGAGACGGTCCTCCTGACTGGATCCCGAAACTCATTCATCTCGTCCTGCTGTTGCTGCATTCAAGAACGTGCGCTGAACGTTAAGTAACCGCGGAGAGCTAAAAATAGACACGGCGCTCGGTGATCTGCGCCTTGCGTCCTCCGAGAGAGAGAGAGAGAGAGAGAGAGAGACCTCTCTCATCTGGTTGTCACCTCGCTTTAAATCTCAGCGCAAGCGTGCCCGAATGTTAAACGTCCTCCAAAGCCGAAAACCATGAAGAGCTAACAAACGATCTCAGAATGACATTCACTCCATAAGTAACCCAACCCATCGATGCCTTTAAGTTTGTTATGAAAGTTTATTTGTTTTTCGCATTAATGGGACCCGAGAGACAGTGTATGTATGTTAATTTAAACAGCCCCGCGTTCAATAGCGTCTAACTTCAAAGAACTGTTGAGTACGAAACGTGCATTAAGTGGCTTATGGTAACAAGCTTGTTTATACATGCAGAATGGAAGCGAATGTATTTCCTATTGATTTGCTTTTTATTTAGATTGGGCCCACAATGTTTCTTTTTGTGCCCGCTGTTCCTTTTATTATGTCCAATTCATAATACCCACCATTTAATACAGGATACATATCACACAATGGAAATTAATAGCATTTGCTGGGAGACGATTTGGCCACAGCATCAGACAAAGAGTGTGTTTGTATTTTACATAGAAATCTATCAAAACATGTCCTATTTGACCAAAATGACAATGGTTGTTTGCATATAAAAAAAGACTAATTCGGGTTGAATAATATCATTTGCATTGTGGCATTATTTTCATGACTCTTTCGAGACACAAATTTTCTCCGCCTTTATTTGATATAATGTGACGTAATGTGGTACTTATGAATTCATTGCGAAGAAAAGTTCATTATTTACATTTCCAAATGCTTATGCATTATGGAAGCATTTGTTTTAATGTGTTTAATTTTTGTTGATTCATATCGTCAGGACATGATTATTTTGTATGTATTTATTACAAACATAGCTAAACGTAAATGCATCTGGAGGCATCACTCTAATAGAGTTATGAAAATAATGTCACAATGCACATAAAGGGTTTTAAAATATACTTAATGCAAAATATTGTTATAATTTTTGGATGAAATATGAACCATACATTTTTAGTGTTATGGTGAATCTGACAGTTGGTATGTAGGTGAATATTCACAGTTATTTTCCATATGAGCAAGACTTTAATGAGCAGAACAGGTTAACCTGGCAAATGTCTGAAGAACGTTATTATAAAAGTCTGTCGTGACCTTTATACTTAATTCACAGCAGTCACCCTATTATTAAGAGCTAACGTTCACTCCAGCTTTTTAGCTTCTGCCCTCTAAATGCCAAGCAGCCAATATCCATTTCAGTGCTGTGGCAGAATCCATCAACAAGCAATAACTACAGACTGAGAGTTTCATCAAATTATAGCAATATTCTGGCAGCAATAACAGCCTTGCCCAAGCAAAATAAACACCTCAGCTAGCTGGAAACATCTACAAAATAGCCACCGCAAAATATGCGTGAACATAATTCCAAGAATGTCTGACAGCTGTTCTTTCTGCAACATGATGTGAGGGAATTTGGGATTAGAAAAATAGGGGACGGACAGATGTCCAAATCCCTAAAAAACATGTCCATAATCTCACTGCCTCGTGTCCCCATCCAGAAGTTGACTATACCCTCCCTGTGGTCATTTATGATATAACTATGGATGAAATATTTCTCTATACACTCAATGTGACCTACACTGCGGTATGCAGCTGCTTTTGTGAATCTTAGAGATGTTTATAACGTGTGAGAAATGTGTTTATATTGTGCGAATACGATGCTGTATGACCGCATTGGTACGTACAACCTGCATGGCTGTGTGTGTACTGTCAACACTATCTCATGGCAACTCTTTTTCGTTTTAGCGACTTGATGGCTAATTCGTAGCGATTTGATCTCGTATGTTTTCGTATGACCAGCTTTCATCCCAGTAACACTTAGGGGTGAAACTTTATGCTTGCTCGTTTTTGTACGAATCACTTTGTACGAATTCATATAAAATCACCACCTTGTAAAACAGTTACATTTTCCATAAGATCAGGTTGGTACTGTACGTGTGTGTGAAAGCATGCTTGTATGTTTGTGAGCTACAAGTTTGTCGTACTGTGGACAAAGTGGTTGGGGTAATAATATATATTCCCCATAGACCTGCATGGACTAGAGTGGCTACCAGTCTTCCTTCATTTTAAGAGAGGTGCCCTCTTTACATTGTGCCTGCGGGTCGGACACACCCTTGTGACCTTTTTGCCTTTTGAGTAACCTCTGAATGATTTCTTTGAAACAGCACACAAGCAGTAGCGAGAAAGTGTGTGACTTTTAAAAGGGCTTTTAAAGGGACAGTTCACCCAGAAATTAAAATTCTTCCATCATTTTCAAATTCTTCCTCACCCTCATGTATATCACCAAATTTGAATGGAAGAAAATCACACAGGTTTGGAAGAACATGTGGTTGAGTAAACAATGACACCATTTTTATTTTGGATGTTCTGTCCCTTTAAAGCTGGTTAGTGTGGAAATGATGGTTATAAACGATGATTGGCCTGTCACATTTTGCCATGGCAGGTTCTTTGGGCCAGATCTGAGCAAAAAAATCAAAAACTTCTTGACCTTTTAGGAATAATTTATTTTGTTATATTCACTGAAAGTCTCTATTTTTTCCCCTCAGTCTTGATTCTTTGTGAATTACTGAGATTTTATTTTCTATTCTGAAGCGCTGTACTTCTGAATGTATTGACAAAGACAAATTTTATTGTTCTGTTGCTATGGTATCCTATCGATTGTCTTGATCGTGTAAATAAGGCATGTGAACCCGCAACGGTTAACCTTAGGCCACATTCCAATCCTGTTGAATTGACCTCTGCATACTGTCTCCTATTGCCTGCATGCTTGTCTACAGCAGACTGAGAGAGTTAATGCTTGATGCACAGCCGATTATTCTGATATGAGCGGGAGATAATTAGTCCAGTGGCTTTGGGGTTAGACCTCTGTCTAAAACATCATCTTTCTTTCTGTTTTGGAAAAGAGCTTTGTGAAATCTTATCAAGCTTTGTGCCTGTGTGACATCAACTGTGATGTCTCTGATGGATTTTCCACATGGACGTTTGCCAATCGAGCTTTAGATTTAAACACAACTGTCTCCATCTCCAGACGATTGTGCCCTGTAATCTAATGTAAGAGCTTCACAGTAACAGAATAACGACTCTGAAGTCAAACCAGAGAGTGTTTTTGCCAGTGAAAAAAGGGCTTGAATAGGAGTGACTCCTGTTCCTGTTTATTTAAGAAGTATAGCAGGGGAGATCATGTGGGTTGCACCTCTGGTTTTATGACTTACAGCTGTAAAGAACTTTTTACACTTACAGTTAGATCCAGAGAATTGTTCTAATTTATATTTAGTTTGTGAAGAGACTGGAAGTGAACAATCTGAGGGGCGGTGCATCGATTTCAGCATCTTGTGTACATGTATGCGTAGTTTTAACTGTGAAATGCACTTTATTTTTGATGAGAAAAGGCACAACAAATTACTTATCTGCAAAACATTATAAAAATTATACTCAACATGCACTAATTACCTGAGACATTGTAAAACATTGTGTTGATGTGTTGTATATTTTTCCAAGGTGTTAGTTGTATACTTCTATTGCTTTGGTTAGTTTATTGAATCGAGAGATCTTGTTAATTTTGTATTAAAAGAATGTGCTGTGCATTAAAAATATCCTCGCCTGGCTTTATTCACACTTGCACATCAATTGGCTGAGTGCCTCAAATCCACTGTTGCCATGGCGATCCAAGTCTCAGCTGTACTGTTTCCATAGAGACATGAGTCTGAGAATCAAAACTGTCCTGTTTCCATGACGAAGGCACTCAGGGGTTGGAGCAGAAAGTGATTGTGATTTAACCTGATTCGTCAGGATTTATTGTCATGAGACCGTGCCGACTGCCGGTCGTGTTTTCATCGCACACTCAGACACTGGACACTACTGAGTTAACACAATCTGTGGTTACCTAATATCAGAGAGTTTAATCAAACACCTCGGGTCAGTTCACACAAACATAATTACTGACCTCACATCTCATCATACATCTAGTGTATAACTTTCATGCAGATTTCGAAACTTTACAGAGCTAACGTTCGAATGGATTTAATTCAGTTCTGTTTTTGCTGACCTCATCATGCTTAATCACTTTAGTTTCAGTCACTGTTCACTATATATGTCCATAACATTTATTAACAAGTGTTTTATTAAAAACCTTTTAAAAAATGGGGAAAAAAACGCACATGTGGTAGTTTAGGGAAAAGTAGCTATTTTACTACTTTGTTTAGTTATTAATGCATACAGAATGCAATGTTAACGTTTGCATGTGAATTTAGTGTTGGGGAAACTTCATGACTCTTATCGAGTGCTTTTTTGCATGATTACGTATTAATCGGACCAGTCATTGTCCTCCAGCTCAGATTCATCTTCAGAATCGCTGTATTCCACAGCTATTCGGCGAGACAAGATGGTCGCCACATCGTTGCCAACCGGCTCTCGTTTTGCCTGCTGCTCTTGCTGTTCCTGAACTTTCTTCAGTTGAATACCTGCATGCAAAAATAAAAACATGTAAACAACAACTCACAGGCTTATAATAGTAAAGCTTACAAAATCTAACAGAAGGAACTAATGCTGGTTAAAGGTCTCATCACATCCTAATATCAATCACTCAGTAAAGTGGTCTAACTATATTTATATAAGTATATAATATTTTATGGTGCAGGACCATAAATGTTCGTCCAATCATTGCATTTGGTCTGAATGCAATGATTGGATGTTCTACTTGCCTGTCAAACTATGTATGTGTCAAACTAAATAGCTATTGCTAGCCATTACTACATGTTAGATCATTAACTTTAAACTGTTTATATTCATAAAATAAACATATAGTTCATACCCATTCTGATAGCTGCTAACAGGTCACTGCGAGCATCACTTGTGGGTTGGGCTTCGTTAGGCACAGAAGGTCGTTTGGGAGTGATGGATTGAGTTGCACTAGGAGGAGGGGGTGGGGCTATTGGTGGAGGAGGGGCCATTGGTCCAGTGGGAGGTGGAACAGGTGGGGGATAACCAGTGGCTGCTCCCATTGGTCCTAGATGGCCTGGAGGCGGGACTGGTCCCATGGGTGGCATAGCAAAAGCAGTCTGTGCTGATGGGATAACAGCTGCGGGTGGAGGTGGTGGCCCAGAATTCATGTAATCCAAACTGTCAAGCGAAGCAGAAAACGAAAAAAATAAATCCTACATATTCTCCGCATACAGCATAATGTCACAAATCCTAATCTGAGGCTATTTAAAATTATGTCACTCAGAAATGTTGACATATATATATACAGTATATGTTGGTTATGTTTGAAATAGAATTCAACATTCTCCACGGAATACTGTTCAGTTTTTATATTGCCGGTTATTTTTTAAAAATGATGTTAATCAGATGACTGAACTACAAAGACAACAAACCTGTAGTCGACAGGTGGCAGCGTCATGGAGCCGTTCATTGCGTTTGTTGCTGGGGGAGGGGGCGGAGCCTGGTGCGGTCGACCCAGTGTGCCAAAACGATATGCCATAGACCCGCCCCTGTAATCCTGATCCATGCTCATTTGAGTATGAGCGGACAGGGCTGCCATACTGAGCGGAGGCCCAGAGTACGTGTGGGCGTAGCCCGCATGGTTCGCCATGGTGAGATAGCCATGATCTGTATGGTCTTGACTGTGAGACCTACAACAGAAAAAAGAGATTATATTTATTATTAAATAAATCAAATTTAGCTCACCTAAATGCCCATATGTACAGCATTACCTGTGTTCTGGAGACATAGTGCCTTCTGTTGATCCTCCTCTGGGCACAGTGTGAGCATGTCGATTGTCAGGTCTCAGCTCTTTATCGAACGCCATCATGTTCCATTCCTGCCTGCGATTTCGTGCCTTTCGCACCTTCTTCACCTCCCTCTGCAGCGTGCCGTCCACACACCGTCTCTGCTCCTGATCGAACCATCAACCACAAAATTAATCAAGAGCAAAACATTCCCTAGCATTAAAATAATTCTGTCCAACGTTGATGAAAATGAGTAAACAAAACTAAACAGATGCTAAACAGAATCGCAATATTATTGTCACATCGCCACATATCGTATATCAAAATATCCATTGATTTATCAGCCTGGCTTATAAATATCAGCCAATCGCTACAAGAGAGGCCTAAACAAGAGACAAGAAAATGAAGAATGGATGTCCAACCTTCTGCCGTCTCTTCTCTTTCCTCTTGTCTTCTGTATCTTGTAGCATTTTCTCCTTCCACAGGTCAAAAAAGTAGGAGGAGTCAGTGTAGAACTTCAGCCCTTCTTTACCATCATCTCTATATCAATGAAGAGGATGTAACCAAGTTATTTATTAATAAAACAGTCCATTTATGAAAAAACATTTATGTAACCAGAATACATCTTTTATGGATTTCTTTAGAAAAAGTGTCTTGATGTATTTCCTTCGACTGCCTGCTTTTCCAAGTTTTATTAATTGAACATTAATTATTTATGCAAAACCACAAAAAACTTAAAAACTTAAACTGCCTTTAACTGAACTAACAGAGAAATGAGTTAAAGCCAAATTCTGTTCTTTAGAACAATCCGTCCACATGTTCTGCATTAGATCTGTTTAAATATTTATGAGTGACCTGTATTCTCTACCTTAAAAGCTGCTATTCCCATGAACTACATCTGCCAGCTTTCAGTATTCATGACTGTTCTGTATTTCTTAATCATACTTCAGACGTGTCAAATGTTAACTTGCCCCCTGAATTGATTTTCAAGGGCATTTTTACCACGAGGGCATGTTTTCAAACGATAAAACACATCATGCCATCTTTTATTTAAAATACTGTAAACCCACACAAGACTAGACAGGTTTAAATTACAATGAGTTTAAATTAATGATGTTGACTTTAAAGAATGACTTTTAAAACATGATTTTTAAGCTGCAATATGGAACTTATACTCTCTATCAATGTTTGAAACATAAAATTGCAGGTTATTTTACCTACTTTTCTTTACCTATGTTAAAGTCAAATGAAGCCAAACAGACATTTCCCGGGAAAACGGACCTGACAGTTTAAATTATAAATCCTTATTATAAATGTGGCATTGGGAATCAGGGTAGGTTAAGCAGATCATGTTGGACACTGATTTTTGCTCATTTTTACCCCCCCCAAAAAATTATGTTATTTGTAGGTTTCACTATGATCATTCTGTTTGGGAAGCTGGAGATTATGGAAATAAAGACCCTCATACACACACACACACACACACACACACATACCTGTAGGGTGTGAGATTATTAAGAGGTGGGGGCTTGTCGCTCAAATTGTACATCTCCACCACAGGGTTGGGTATGCTGCTCTTGGTCACCACCTGCTGGTCCTGTACAGTAGAGCTTTTAAAAGCCTTTCTCATGTTTATGTCCTGAAGAGACACTGCACGGGGTAAGACAGAGAGAGATTGATTACACCTGCCCTCCAGAGTGTGTAAAATAAACTCCATTATTGATCTTTTAATTGAAAAAAGAGATAAAAGCACACACTTTGTCGTGGGTAATAGAGAAACGTAAAAGAGAAGATGTTATGCTATGCGTATTTTATGTTGGTTTCTGGTTTTGAAATACAGAGGTATCGATCTGGCACTGGAGCGATGTAACCTCAGTGTTTAGTTTAGGACAATGTGAGGCGCTGATGGTCACTGTATATCGAGAGGCGACCCTGAGACCTCGTTTCCCAGAAGCCCACTCACCCTCCTCAACAGTGGAGTCCAGCTGAGTGACCTTGACTGCTAAACGGTCGATCCGATCCTGCAGAGAATTCGCCCGCAAATAGAACATGTTTGCCTCATTGAAGAGCTCTCCAAATATGTCTTCAGCGTGTTTACCTTTGAGATGAGAAGATGTGAGGTTTTCATTAGGTGAACAAGAGGAGAAGGACTGAGGTAGTGTGAGGCAAAGAAAAGTGACGTGAGGCAAAAAGAAATATGTAATATCTGTTGAATGAGGCAGGGGTGAGGCATGTTGTTACATGGGGCACAACTTTTTTGTAGTTAATACTTTAAGGTATGTGCCTATATAGAAATTTACTCAAAAATTAACATGTGTGACAACATGCCCCGGTCTCCTATGCATATGGCTATATTATCTGTTTAGAAATCTAGCTCTTGATTTAGTGATTTTCTTTCGGTTTGTATTTTACATATATTTTTACAAATGCAGGACAATAAAATACGTAAAAGGCTACAGTTACTTTCTGCAGTTGTCGACTGAAAAAATTTCCGGTAGCTCAATTGGTAGAGCATTGCGTTAACAGCGCAAAAGTTGTGGGTTAGAATCCTAAAGAACACACACTGATCAAATGAATAACTTGAATGCACTTTAAGTCGCTTTGCATAAATGTAAATGAAAAATAATAGGGGAAAGGAAAAACTAAGAATACAGAAGACTTGTATTACCTTCACCTCAGGCTATTTATAACTGCACAGTTAAACAAAAGCACACAGGAAGGTATGTACAGGAAGGAAGAGTATATGTTCCTTTCAAATTCCTGCCCTGTGACCCTGTCCACCCTCATACATCACAGCTCATGCACTGTACGCCCACAAACACACAGAAAGCATGTAAACACACACACACACACACACTATATTTGTCCCCAGCACACAGAGTCTGCAACTCTGTCTTCATGTGCAATGGACTGTCATTTATTTTTAATCTACGCAGCTGCTGTTGAAAGGCCTCTCCTTCCACAGGCATGCACTAAACACAGCACACG